>JAAIXJ010001029.1:97271-112293 GCA_013403705.1 Heliconius hermathena | reverse complement strand
ATTACAGCGTGAAGCTAAATAAGTAAATATTTAATTTCAATTCTGTTGTAAAGAATCATTGTTCGTACCACAGCATTATTTTTCTCCAGTTGCTTATCATTATTCTACACTAATCGGCATTGTCCGATTTAACATATTTTTTAAAAATTCCATTTATAAAATAAATAGGGATTGTTCATAGATGCCACTTCAATAAACGTGCATTATAATGTCCAAGCTTACATCTCACGGCAAAATTACGGCTTTACACGCTGGTTTTCAAAAAGATATAATTTTTGGTTAAAAATAACAATTTTAGGAGAACTGTCATGTAGCAAAGTAGATTTATTAGATGCGATTGTACGTATTGGATAATTGGAGTTTAAGGTATTATTTCAGCGCGATGTATTTAGTTTCATCTTTTTTGATTAATAGAATAGTAGGTAGTCTTTTGTTCATAATTTCTTTCGTGTAAGTTTTTTAGGGTTAAGAGAATAGTAGGTAGTCTTTTGTTTATAATTTCTTCTATTTAAGTATTTTATTTTAAGAGAATAGTAGGTAGGCTTTTGTTTATCGTTCCTTTCGTTTAAGTATCCTGTTGTTTATTTTGTTTACTCTTCTTCTGTCGTTTTATTATTTTGAAATTTTTTTTTATTTTTGAAAAATGAAAAAGTCATTCAAATATCGGTCGTAGAATAGGAAATGCAAATAAAAATCGTTTAAATCTTACTAATAAAAGCGTAGAGGAGACGGAAATTAGATAGTAATTTAAATATATTTTCTTATTGTGAGGGATGTGTGCCCATAATGATATTAATCCTTATCCTTTCAAATAAGTTATTCATTTTCTTTTAAGCAAAGATAGACTTTGGTCTTTAAAATATTTCGAAATTACAAATAGTTTTAGAGAAAAGCTATATCGACTCATATATAAATAAGTATATTAGTTACCTTGGCCATTTAATGTAGATCAAAATGTTCTTTGCTGTTTTTCATTTTAATAAGTACTTTAGAAGATTAGTAGCACAGATTTAAAGCTACGGTACTAAAAAATTCTTGCTATGTAACGGTTCGCCGTACACCACGCGTCCCCCGCGCTCCGCGACATTTTTCTTGTAAAAATGGATCCGCCGCACCCGCCTGGCTTCTTTCCCCCGGGCATGGAAGGAGGGCCTGCTCATCATGTTGCCCAAGGCTGGGAAGAGCCCACAGCAGCACGTTGTGGGAACTCTATACTTCGAATTAATACTAAAAGTACTATTTCTGTTTTTGTTTTTTTTTCGCAATAATACAGTGACTTGCAAGCTTCTTATGTCGGAAATGCATCCATTAAGAGCCAGCACGCTAAGATCTCTGGATCTACTGGTCCGATTTACTTTGTTTTTGTTTTGTATGAAAGCATGCATTTTTCAGAAGTGCTATAGGCTATATAACATTACATTACACATATATACTAATATATTAAAATATTTTCTTGTATCTTTTTCTTGTATTGACAGTTGCTAAGCGACGGTTTGCAAAGTTTGTTTGTTGTTTTAAGAAAACATCAACCAAAATGAACTTGCTTAACGCATACATGGCGTGCGCCGACTCAACCTTATGAGATACATAAAAACAAAGTTTAACAAAAATATTGTTCTTTAAATAATGTTTAAAAAAGTCCGCGATGGTTTATCTCTGAAGGTTGAGAAAAAGTAACCATTTTAATTAATTAACTTTAAATTTATTGGGTTTTTGTTAATGTTTTTTTTATATTTTGATATTCATCCTTATGAACATAAATATTATATAATAATCACTTTTAGCATTTTATCTAGATTGAAATTATAGTTTACTGTATAACATTCTAATAAATAATTAAGGAGATATCACTGTTTCGAAATGACCTAGTCTTCGGGTGGCATAGTATGACCGACGCGAACGGGCAGATGACGTTTAAGGGTTTATAAATTTTCATACATTTTCGATTGTTTTATGTAATTATAATTTTTTATGTAAATATTTGCTGTTTATAATTAATTTAAACTATACTTTGGCTCTCTTCTTCTTTTCTTGGTGTGGTGTAAAGTTTGGTCATCCGCGACATTGCTCGCTACTTTTTATTTAATGTTTATCTATACTATTCAAAACACATTTATTTTGAAAACTTACGATCGAAAGTTATTTCATCATCAAGGAAATTTAATAAAGTTAATTTTCGGCTTTTATCAATACTAATACAATAAAGTGGAAGAGTTCGTTTGTTTGTTTGCTTTTTTTGTTTTGTTTGTTTGTTTGTTTGTTTGTTTGTTTGTTTGTTTGTTTGTTTGTTTGTTCGTTCGTTCGTTCGTTCGTTCGTTTGTTTGTTTGTTTGTTTGTTTGTTTATTTAAGCGCTAAGATCTCTGGATCTACTGGTCCGATTTACTTATTTTTGGTTTTGTTTATAGTGTACATATTAGTTAGCCTTAAATAACGAAATAACAATAATAATGAACGCCATCGAATTACTTTAAGCGCGTACCCTGCAAATATATTATAGTAAAATATATGTCAGTACATTGTATGGAAGAAATGTCCTATTTTATTAGTTCTACAAAAAGTCCGGGATACTGTATATCTATCTCATATAAATAAGACACAATAAGATATTTTGTGACAAAAAAAATTGAAAATTGCAAGGTGATATTTCAACGTTTTTTATTTGATAAAGATATTGAAACTTACGAGCGAAAGCTATTCCATCATCAAGGAATTACTATGAAGAAATGCTTTATAGCATGTAATTTGAACGTATACTTTTTGACAAAATGTAAACTTTAAATAATTCAACTCCTCCGTTTACGGCCGCAACTATAGACACGAGTCCAGCGGGGAGCGCCCTTGCCGCCGGTTTCGTCCTCGCAAGCAGCCATGTAGTGCTTGTACTTTCTCAAAATTATTGAATGTATAAATTATATTAATTATTGAATTTATATTGATTATCTTATGGAAAATGCAAAATAATAAAACAATTATAAGTGGTATGCGAGCGAAGCCGCGAATGGGCCGCTAGTAGTACCATATTCTCCATGTGACATTCAGAGACATTTCATGATGGGTAGCGCCTATCTCTATATATAATATAATAAAACAGTAAAAATATTTTGTCTGTACATTTAGTAATTTTGACTGAAATGGATATAGGGACACTTAAAAAGAATAATAAAAAGCAATTTTTTTTTTGAATTTCTTGTCTGTCTGTCTGTCTAATTGTATGGTCACATTTTTCTCTGAAAGTATTGAACTGATTTAGTGTCACCAAGTGTTGCTTTGTTTTTACTCAACTTAACATTTAAAGTTTGTTTCATCAAAATCGGTTCATTAAAAAAAAAAGTTATCGGCATTTATATATTTGAATGAACTCATGGCATTAGTTTGCCTGCGAATGTTATATAGCAATCGCGCTGGTAAAATTCTTGGCTAAAGAATGACATTCGAAATATCTTAGTTCTATGACTGTTGATAAAAATATATATTTTTAAAGCACTATTGTTCAGAGTACAAACAACAAAGTAAACAAAATTGAATTGTTAGTGAAGGTTACCTTCATAAATAATAACAGTTAAGTTTAAGTCGTAATTAATTAATTACGACTTTGTGGTATATTCGTAATTAATTATCTTTATTTATTATATGTATATAATTGGTCTTTATCTATGTATTAAATTTAATACATAGATAAAGACCAATTTGATCTTCAAAGAAATATTAAGTAAATACATACATTCTTCGGTTCGTTCGTTCGTTTGACATAAATCTGTATAAAAAAGGCTAAAACCAGACTTTCTACGTGTACCTACTCTGTAATAACTACATATTTACCAATTGTACATTTACCCAATAATATATGTAACTAATTTAAAAACTGTACAGGAGTTAATATGCAATCATTACAGTTATTTTACAAAGAATATTATGAATCCTTCAAATCAATAATTTAACATTAAGGCTGTTTCTGAAAGAGTAAATTAAATTATTCACTGACATCAGTATATTTAACAGAGTTTTAAAGTTATGATGAGACGTACATTACATAGGTAAAAAGAACGTAATGTTACAAAAATATATACATATAAGAAATAATTAGCTTTATGTATATTTTTATAAATATCAAATATCTATATTGGTCGTATTTTTTAATTCAAAACAATCAAACGCCATTGTAGAAATTACGATAATGTAGTAAAAAATCATATTAGAATATTACAAATTAAAGTAATAAAAATCATATTAGAAGTAATTTCTGTTTATTAGATCAATAATCATGTAGTTTAAGCGGGCGAAGCCGCGGGCGGGCCGTTAGTTTACTTAATATACTGAATTACGTTCCGTAAACAAACGACACAAACAACAGAAAACTTAAATGGTAAAAGTCATAAACAACGTAGTAGGTAGTCTACCTACTATTCTTTTATCTAAAAATACTTAAACGAAAGATGAAACCAATTATGTTGCGCTGAAATAATACATTATAATTATTTCAAGACCTCGAAAATAAGTGCAATTGCTTCTAAACCTACTTTACTGTAGAGCTAGCATTGAAGCATTCTCTCGTCCAGCTCGTTTCTTCTGGCGCTGGGGAACGGCATCAGGGCGTTGGCCTTCTGGCCGTGGTCTCAAGCGGCATCCATCAATATGCGTGCGTCGTTAGGGGGCCCTTTGGCCCTAGGACTGTGTACCTGGCCTAGAGCAGATACAGGGAGAAGGATTTTTTGGGGGTTTGGAAGGATGTTCAAATGCCACCTGAGCGGTCAGCTCTGCCAGTTGAGACTCTCAGTCAGGGAGGCCCAGCTTAAGTGACCAGCGACCGATTGCTCAGTAGTCGGATTCGGGGAAAGATAAAAAGTCACTCGAAAGACGACCTCTGACCTCTGGCGGCCGGGAGTGCACTAGGCGATGCTCCTTAGGTGCAGGTAACACAATACATCTGCGCGTAGTTACTCATTGGACCCAAGTTGGATGGACCCTTTCTATTTTTAGGTTGCGGTGAGGCGTAGTGTTTCTTCACGTATTATAGTGCCTGGGTCACTCGTCGGAGAGTGAAGATCTGGACCACCTGCAGGATGCAGGATGCTTGACTCACGCCTTGTAGAGCTATAGCTTCGTTCTTAGAGGTAGGTGGAATCTGAAGAGTGGTCGCACCAGGAATATTGCCTCCGTCAGCCTGTTCGGCATCAGGTCAAGGTATCGATAGTTTCTTGGTTGTTTGGTGGGGATTTAGAGATTTCGAAAGACTTCGCTCTACGCCGACGACATTGCGTCGGCGTAGAGCACCAATATCGTGGCTTTGGCTGTGGCGTTTGGATGTCATTGGTGTATAATGCGCAGGTGACAAAATGCTGCCCTGGGTAACCCCGGCAACAGCAGCAGGTAGTCGGTAAGGATATGCGCGACGTGATGGTGCCGGCTCTGAGCACTTTATAAAGTAGCCCCAGATAAAACACACGATCGAAAGCGGGTGCTACGTCGAGTTAATCTCCTTTCGGTTAATCGCTGCTGCAGCGTAGTGGCCCGCTCTGGCCACCTGCAGAGTGGTTGAATGCCCGCTCGCTAAACTGCTTGCTTCGTGGTGCTGGAGAAGTGGAAGGAATAACTTCGCCACTGCGCTGATGAGGGCTATAGGCCGGTAACCCTCAGGGCGTCGTGGGCTCTTCTCAGCCTTAGGCAACATGACCAGGCCCTCCTTTTACGCCCGGAGGAAAGGAGCCAGGCGACCGTGGCAGATGCACTTTTATAAACAAACGACGCGTGGCGGGCGTCGAGCCATGTCGCAGCCAAGATTTTTTTAGTAATGTAATTTAAATGTCTTACAGCTTCTAAAGTACTTATTAAAATGAAAAACCGTAAATGACAGTTTTTATCTACATTAAATGGTCAAAGTAACTAATATACTTATTTATATGCTAAGAGTAAGGTATAAATGAAACATGAGTCGATACAGCTGTGTATAGCCTGCGTTATGCATTTATAATGACAATTAAAGACGGACAGACAAGAAATTAAAAAAAAAAATTGTTTTCTATTATTCTTTTTAAGTGTCCCTATACCCATTTCAGTCAAAATTACTAAATGTACAGACAAAATATTTTTACTGTTTTATTATATATAACCGTTCGAAAGCTATATATACTCCAAAGTACTTTAAAAGTGCATAGAGTCACCACTTTCTCATGTAACTCGAATCAGCACAATAAAAGAAGAAATGTGACGGCATATATTCCTCCTATGAGAACAAAATTTGGAAATAGCCAATTTACAAATAAATCTAGATTTTTATATAATAAAATAAACAAAAAAATAAATATCAATCCTTTATGTATTTATCGATTTAAGAAAATATTAACGGCCTGGTTACTATCTTTGAATTACGACGCTGCAGAAACTTTAATGGATCTTAATATATAAACACACGCTCATATGCCTACACGCATACACAAATTCACACACACACACACACACACACGCGCGCGCAGAACACACGCGCGCGCACACATGTACACCCACTTACACACGTACCCACTCATGCATGTACATGAACCCTCAAACAAATCTTTTGCCCTGCAAAGATTTGTATTAAATTGTAATAGTTTTAGTTAATATTGTAGTGATATTTATTTCTACAAATGTATGAAGTGTTATGGAGAGAGCGAGGCCTCCTGCTACTTCACATGTAGCTAAAGAAAATGTGAAATTGAAATAAATATATAAATATATAAATAAAATAAATATATAGAGATAGGCGCTACCCATCATGAAATGTCTCTAAATGTCACATAGAGAATATGGTACTACTAGCGGCCCATTCGCGGCTTCGGTCGCATACCACTTATAATTGTTTTATTATTTTAAACATTACATGATTTTCTTTAGATTGATATTTTTAATTTCGTTATATCTTTTGAATGGAACGTCCTATTTTATTAATTTAAAAACTATTTTACAGGTATTGAAATTATCTTTAATAAAATATAATTTAATGGGATAAGGATTAATGCAAAGGTATAAATAATATGGTTTGATTATTGTCGGCACTTTTGACAACTTATAAAATATAAAAAAGTATTTATATTGACATAACTACAGTAGTTGGACATATGGTATCGTGGACTTTTTTATAGATATAGATGCGTTTTATAATATTGTAGAACGTTGTTTTGTTCTATCATCAATTATTGGGTTATTGTTATTGTTGTTATTGGGTTGCATTATTGCATTTTTATAAGGGATCTCTATTTTGTTTGAAAATGAAATAGAGCCTATGTTGATCAGTGATGATGCAGCTATCTAATAGTGAAAGAAATTTCCCTGGTCGTTTTTTTTCGTAACAATGAAGCTTCTAAGCTTCATTGTTACGAAAAAATATAGCTCGGAGGTGCAACCACTGAGAGCAGGCAGACCGAGGCCATTCACATGAGGGGACTGCTCTCCAACCCATAAAATTCAATCTGGTTGATCGTTACAAAAGATCCCACGATTTCTTAGTCTATATTATTGAGATATATTGAGAAACAAAAATCACTAATTCACACTCAACGGTAGGCCAGTATTAGTCAAGTTTCTTCAAAAATCCGATTAATTACAAAAAACAACAAATTCGCTGATATTTGCTGAACCATTGAAAATCGCTGAACATACATGGGGGTGAAACGGATAGGTTCTGAGGTCTCCTACCCATAGATCACCGTCGATCCGAAAAAAAATGTGAACCATTATTTTTGCGTTTCAAATATTTTAAGTCTCTAAGAACAAGAGCGTCTTTTTATACTTAAGTTTATACTAAGTGTAGTAGATGAGGCCAGTCGTGGTGCAGCGGCACGAAGTGTGACTGTAAAACCGACTGGTTGTGGGTTCGATCCCCACTCGAGGAGATGAAATATTTACTTAAATTATATTTCCATTTCTTCGCTCTGGTGTCGAGGCTAAGCGCGGCATTGAGTTCTGCCACTCAACACGCAATGCCTCCAGAATTCGGCAGAAAGTGGGGAACGGAGTGTGTTAACACTAGGTTCCTTCTGCCTGCCCTGCTGTGTGCGGGATATAGCGTGAAGCTAATTTAATTTTTAATTTTTTATAATAGTATAGTATACAGGAGTAAGAAGGACAAAGGTAATTTTTGCATCAAATCGTATCTCTGTGTTTTGTAGAACATAAGATTTGTATGTATAGAATAAGTTTCACGATGAACTGTTTTAGATACAACGTGAAGAGTGTGAAGTCCTTACAAGTGTATGAATAATATTCAGAACTTTTGATAGAACATAAATATTGTTGTTATTCTTAATGATTCATTAATGTATATTTTCTATCTTCGTATACTTTACCTTTAATTCCTATTCTCTACCTTTAATTCCCGAGAAGTTCACGTTTACTATGAAATATTTTCAAGGTGATGTCACCCATTGAGCAACCGACATTGTGTTCCGTCGATAAAATAGGCGCATGCGTTTTGCCTTCCTTTTATGATTAGGGTAGAAACTCTAAGACTTTTGTGAAGTAGAACATTTTTGGCATCCGACAAAGTATCCCTCTTAATTGATCTAACTTCAAAAAACTCAGAAAATTAATCCAACAATAATCGATTTTTTCCAGATTTTTTTCCTATTTTTTTGATAATATATAACCTGAATTATTAAACATGTTGTGTGTTGTACTCTTTAAAAATTGCCTTAAATAAATGTGTTAATTTAAAAATAAAAATCATTCAACAATTGTATTCTATAGCGGATTATAAAACAATTGTCAATATGATTATTTTTACATTTTTAAAGCGTTTAAATCACTACTTAAATTAAATAAAAAATATGTGGCATAATTTCAACATTCAGTGCCTTAAAAAGTGATCAGTAAATAAATTGTGTTATGTGGATTGTCCTTATCCTGTCCTGGAGTACTTTTTGAGGTATGTTTATAACCTAAAATATAGCGTAGTCGCTAGCGTAAACTTGATCGATCACAATGCGGCATAACCTTATTTACTGTAGTTATTTATCTCTGCACTAGTTGTTCATAAGTGTTCGTTTTTTTACTTATTTTTAGTTAAAAGAATTATATTTTTGACGTTTCGATTGGTAAAAAATATTGGATTAAGAAGTCAGGTAAGTAAGTCAGTAATCAATATAGTCATCGCTTATGTAACTTTCGTAATCAAAAGATGATGAAAACAGAATACAAACTTTATAATTATAATCAAATAGTTAATGAAATCGATGTTTCTTACTCCGAATTCATCAAAATCAATAATGTATTCATAAATATATAATAATCATATGTCTAATTTCAAATATTTTACTATCATATACAAAATATTATTAAAAATATTATTTTTTTAACAGTTATATTTCTAATTTTAAATATTAAAATAAAATTATCCTAAATGCGTATAGGTATAGTGGTGACACGTGCAAAGTGCATCGACGTGATACGTTTGTTTACGTTTATTACTAGCGTAACGGCTTCACTGGATTACTAGAATAATAAATTGAACTTTATTACTTTAGTTTGTATTTGACTGAACCCAGAGAACATCCAGAGAGAACCTGTAGACTTGAAAATGTTCATATAGAGATAGTTGATTATGAATAATTTTTATTTATTTATTAATAATCTTTCTATATGTGGCATACAAAATTTGTTGTCATATACAAAAATATGTTAGCTATAATCATGCACAGAAGCTTTAAAAATTTTAACAAAGTAGCTTTCCTAAGAAATCTAAATCATATAGGTTGGAAAAATGTATTAAATGCTTCGACCATCAACTAAAAATAATATATAAATCAGCTTCACGCTGTATCCCGTACAGAGAAGGCAGAGGGAACTTATTGCTAAAACAGACAGAAGACAATATATATAAAGCTTATTAGAAGTTATTTCCATTGGATGAAATACAGTACTTTAAACGTTGAGGCCTGTTATCAATTAGCTGGCTTAGTTATCAAGCAGCAGGCACTCTTTCTATATGAAAATTCTTCACTGCCAATCGTGTGGATCGTTTAAGGATTTACTTCAAAATATTATGGCTTTTAGCTAAAACACAAATCATAATCTAGTAAATTAAGATCAGGACTAGATGGCGGCCAGTCTTCAGCTCTAATGAAGTCCGGAACGTCCATTGCGAGCCAACATTGGGTGGCTAGAAATCGTGCTTTATGATCCGGCGCCGAGTTTTGCTGAAGGGACCATTCATATCTAACAACCTCCAAATCATCACTGAAGTCGGACAATGCCCACGTTGTACTATGTTACCTAATTGGGAAACTTCTTTAGAGCTTTGAGCATAAATATATATAATTTTTTTTTGTTAAAATATTGCTCAATTGTAAAATTTTCTCACCCAAAAACATTTTTTTTCTGTGACCTCATTTTGCGTACCATTTAAATAATTGCTTTGGTTTTATCACATTATTCATTTTTAAAGTATTCGTTCAGAACGGACCAGTGCGCCTCTGTGCGTCCTAAGTCATCTTTTAAAATACGTGACATGGTTTTAGGTGCTATCTTCATCTCCTGAGATAAAATCAATTGCTTTCGGACAGGATTTCTTCGAATTCTTATACTTACTGCTTTGAATGCCTTTTTCGTACGGTCACTACGTGGATGGCTAGATCTATTTCTGCCACAAGGAGAGGAGATTTCATTGTACCCGATACCCGATACACAAACATTTGAATAACACCGAGCGTATGGAGGGTTTTAAAAGTTGTACTTGGTTCCATATCTACTTTATGTAATGCAATTACAGCAATTCTGTTCACCCCACTCCATTTTAATATCACGAAATATTTAACTATATTGGCAGGGTGCATAGTACTAGGTGAGGGTATTATAAATGCTCGCAGCGCTCATGGTTGCCAAAAATAGAAAAAATGTAGGCTTTGTCACTTATTAATGTCAAAGCAATCTGTTCGACTTATCGTTTTACTAAGTTATTTAAAATGAGTCACAGCATTGCAGTTGTTTCTACAATGCAACAAATACATTTACATGTAATAGATATATTTATAGCGAAGTATGTGATGCAGACATACAAACAGAAATAAACAACTCAACTATTTATTTAAAAAAATACAATAAAATGAAGAATCAAATATGTAATACTCCTAAAAAACATACACAGATGTGGCGACTTCAACAAAAAAAAAAAATACCGGGTTTTCATCTATCTGTAATGATGAGCAATTTATAGATCTTGCAGGTGTAATATTCAACAATTTCCAATTATTATTAAAAACATTAGCAACTAATCACAAATACAGTATTAATCACATTTGGTTTCGTTCACGTTTTGATATTATAATAATCATTTATTTAGAAGATAAATTATTATAATAATATCAAAACTAGGTAACTACTATACTAACTACCATTAAATTTGTTTTGTTTCCTTGTTTTTCAGTAAAACTACAACTAAAAAAGTAGTAAACAAATCCTGATATAACCAAAATAAAACACCATTTTGAATAGAGATTACTTACCTCTCTCAATTTGAATAACCAGAAATGGTTTATCGACCCTTTTTCCACCCAAATCACAGTAATTAAGTAAATTAAAAGAATTTGAAAGTATTTTCCGAATATTTTCAAATAATCCCGCTATCATATGTCAAAGCGTCAGAGCCCACAAATTTGCGTACGCTGGGTGGCGCTGTAGTCGTGCACGGTGCCAATATTGGGGCGGAAATAATAAAACACAATGACAGATTACCAATTTAAAAGTAACATTTTGTTTATTTTATTTGTAGCAGTTGTATTTATGGCCAGACCTTGTTGAAATATTTTTATCCATATTCTTACCCTCCTAGACTTTTGTAACGTTTTAGCAGTACATGGTCGTCTGTGTGCCGTCTCATTGCTGGTGTTCCCCAGGTTGGTAAACTTTTTCTATAACTTTTTCCATCTTCAATTCCGTTGCTAAACTTTTATACTTAGCGTTTCACCTACACGCTGGTGACTTGCAGATCTATACGACCACGGACATAGATGATATTGCAAGGGCTAATAGTCTTTGTAATTCCGATCTGCAAACAATTAGTACCTGATACATATCATATGATTTGTATATAAATCTTTAAAAGTCTCATATAGTGTGCATTCTTGTCGATTTCTTCGACATCTGTAAATTGGAGTATTCCGACACTGTTAAAAATATAAGTATCAACAGCACAGTTGGCAGCACTCTGTTGTTGGCTTCTCAAATACTTGAGTTGAGTCACAAGCTGCACTGTGCTGTAGGTTAATTAAAAAGATGGAAAAATCTATTAGCAATAAAAACTGAAATAGCTCTACCAGATTTACTCTTATAACCTATACTAGAATGCAGATAACAATTACCTAGATTTATTGCAGCAATTACTCTACACCTTCAAAATCTCGTTATAAGGTTCATCTGTGTCCTCTAAAAAAAATTGATCATACTAGTCAGCATCACTCGAGACTTGGATGGCTTCCTATCAAAGTAAGTCAAAATCTTCATATTCTGACTCTATCCTGTTCAATCATAAAATCCCAACATACCTTAAGCAAAGCTTTACCTTTCTCGGCTCCAACTCCCGTTTTCCCGTAAGTCTTCGCTCCCAAAACGACCATATCTTCACACGTTGCTTCAGTGAATGTTTACTGTCATAGCAATGAAGTTATGGAATACCCTACCTCGAGCCATAAATCCTTAAATGTATTTAAATACAAAGTAAACATTACTATCTTAATATGTAATGTATTTTATATATTTTTTTGTATTTGTGTTGAGGCCAGTCGTGACGTAGGGAGCATAAAGTGTGAGTGTAAAATCGACTGGAAAACACTCGAGGGAATAAAATATTTACTTAAATTTATACTTCCATTTCTTCGCTCTGGTGTCGGAGTGTCTTAACACTAGGTTCCCTCTACCTACCCTGCTGTGTGCGGGATACAGCGTGAAGCTAATTTATTTATCCATACAGCCAGAGGATAATTCTTAGTAATTGTCTTTGGGTAGCGGAAATTTGTAAAAATCTCCTTACAGAGATGCTAACAACATAAATAAGTTGTAATAAGCATATTAAAATTTCGACGTAGCTTGATGAGAATGTATGGCTTAGTGGTCAGAGCCTGGTCGGTTTTCAGGAGGCGCGAAAGGAACTTTTTACACGTTTTCCAAATAACTATAATAGAAAGTTTCATTTAAATTCAATTCAGCCGTTTTTGCATGAAAGTGGACCATCAAGGATACGGATACGCACGTATTAAGTGTACTATGTTACCATCCAGTTCTACTTTGAAATATAATAGTTATCTTCAAATTTCATTGAGTATTAAATTAATCCTCTTTCCGGATATCCTCTTCCCATTACATATATATTTCTCCCATTTTCTGTGTTCTTAAGTGATCTGCTAATTAGGGGCCGTTCAAGTATTACGTAAGCACTGTAGGGGGGGCGGGGGGGTCTTGGGTTTGCTTATTTTTGATGACGTGGGGGGTGGGGGGGTCTAGCTAGTAATTACGTAAGCAGAAGCTATTTATTTTTTCATACATATTATGGTTATATTTGGTAGACGTAATATAACTATTAGTTAAATAATCTATATATATAAACGAACATGAACCCGACTGACTGAGGTAAGATGCACGCACAGCCGTAACCGCTGTGCGTAGAAACGTGAAATTTGGACAGATGTTTATTTTCATAATCTGGACATCCACTAGGATGTTTGAATGTTTGATGAATTTTTTGAACATTTTGAAACAAGGGATTTTGAAAAATTTTAACCCTACAGGGATGAAATTGGGGTTGAAAGTTTGTATGGAAAAAAATTTAAATCGGCACCGATTTTTATAAAATTTTAAATTCAGACTCTTAAATATTTCATTGAACACGTGTTTCATGGTTTTTTAGAATTCACCCCCTAAGGGTTCAAATAGGGGGTTGAAAGTTTATATGGACAAATCTTTAAATCGCCACCGATTTTTATATAAAATTAAATTCAGACTGTTTAAAATATTTTATTGAACACGTGTTTCGTGGTTTCTTTTAGAATTCACCCCTAAGGGTGCAAATGAGCGGGCGAAGGTCCATACATCCATACCTATATTATAAATTCGAAAGTAACTCTGTCTGTCTGTCTGTCTGTCTTTCTTTTATGCAATCAGGGCCAAACCGCTAATTCAATTGTGATAAAATACTCATATAGAGATACTTGAGGGTCTTTGAATGAACATAGGTTATTTTTTTTCTCATATTTGTAATATTCTCGATATATACTAAGATATTAAAATACGTTTCGATTTGACATGTAATTTATTCTGCCATATTAATAACAACCGTCGCTAAGCAACCGTTGCTAGGCAACGAGGAATTATGTCGTTTTAAGAAAAGGTCGCCCAAAATGAGCTTCCTGAACGCTCACATGGCGTGTGCTGACTCAACTTTATGAGACATAAAAATTATTTATTACAAAAATATTGTCTTTTAAAAAATCTTTTAAAAAGTCCATGATGATGTATGTTTATCTCTGAAGGTTGAGCCACAGTAACCATTTTAATATATTTAATTATTTTTTTGGATTATTGTTAATGTATTTTCTATAATTTCGTGTTCAATCCTAATAATTGTAATAGTCACCTTTAGCATTTCACCTAGATTTAAATTATATTTTACTGTAAATCTTTCTAATAAATACTGAAGGAGATATCACTGATTCAAAATGAGTTACTCTACGAACCGCACGGTATGACCGACCCGAACAGGCAGACGTCGTTGACGATTTTGTAATTTTTTATACATTTTTGATCTACTGTTAATTTTTATGAGGTTATTTTCTATTTATTATTAATTTATATTTTTTGTTTGTTTCTTCGCTTATTCGAGTAGTAGATTAGTTAGGTTTTCATTAATTTCTTGGTGTGGTTTCGGCATTGTGCGGCATTGGCATAATATTATTTAAGTTTTATACTTAAGGAAAAAATGGTCGGTTATTTCAGTTAGGTTATCTATATCGTTGTTATACACTTAATAAATCGTAGTTTTAGTTTTTTTGTATTTTATTATAT
>JAAIXJ010001029.1:73879-95736 GCA_013403705.1 Heliconius hermathena | reverse complement strand
TTTTTGCTTTCTATTATTATTTTTAAGTGTCCCTCTATCCATTTCAGTCAAAATTACTAAATGTACAGACAAAATATTTTTACTGTCTTATTATATATAGAGATGAATGTAATGTATTCACGTCACCACGTCATCTTAACACAATAACTCGAAATAACAATTTACTTTCCAAATACATTATATTATCGTAAAATGTGAAAAATAACCATCTTTTACTACGGCGAAATTAAAAGCTTTAAACTCATAATGAAAAAATTCGGCTTCGTGAGCCGCTATCGATCCATATTGGATTGAGACTGTTTTTATTTCATTTTCCGTATCCTCCCTCCATTTGCGATATTTTTATACTATGGATATACAAAAAAAAAAGCTTTTCTGGTATTTGGTTGTGAATTGGCTTATTCCATATATATCAATTGTAGCACCTATTATTAAATTTGTAATCTTCACTTGTACTAATCCTAAGTTTTGAAATCTCAATATTTTAAGGACCTCATAAATTAAATGCTAAAGATTCAGTCAATTCATTAAATCAGTTGTATAAAATGACTGTTACAGCAATTAACAAATTAGTCGATTAAAAAAGTTATATCAATTTATAAGTACTTTAAATTGATATATATTTTTTTATTAATGAACTAATTGTAATTAAATAAACCATACATGTTAACGGAAGCTTGCCATAATCCAAAAGTGAAAATGCATTTAAATCGCTTAAGTTGATTCTGAGATTAGCGATAACAAACGCACAGACAAAAAGACAAAAAAAATTAAAATCTTTGTTTTGGGTTCTACTAGATTTATAAAGTTCCCCAATAACATGTTTTCCTACATATCTTAGATGTACAGACACCGATCCGTTACACTTTTACTATAAGTATAGATTATTTATTAAATGTATTTAAAGAAAATTGCTTGATGATTTTACTGTGGTTATCTATACTGTTATGAATTTCATAAATTGTAATATTTTTTTTTGTGATTTTATTTAAATTTGCTCTCAAAAACCGTCGTATTTAATAGAAAAATGTTAGATATATACGAGTGTGTAATAACTAAACATTTTTCTGGTAGGCGGTAGGTAGGTGCGAAAGACAAACGCTGTTTGTCCCGTATAAAACCCGATCCCCTGGAATTTTCGGGATAAAAAATAGCCTATACGCTGCTCCACAACCCCCTCTTTATTGCAATGAAAGTCCTATAAAATTGAAAAAACATGGTCGTACGTTGAAATCACAGACAGATACTTCAATTTTATTTACCCCGCACCAAACGGAACATCTTTTACTAAGGCGAAATTTTATTACTTTTTATAATTGACTGGGGTATTATAGTTCTTTATCACATTTTCAGGTCTTTACTTTTTATAGATCAACGAAAAATGGCAGACACGTTGAACATCTTTTATTAAAGCGGCATTTAATTATTTTATAATAGTTAAGCTGGACTGTTTTGGCTATTCATTAGATGTTACACATACATACTTATCATACTCAACAATTTTTGTTTTAAGACTTAGCTTAACTTAAGGGGTAGTCAGAGTGTTTTAAGACGCATTTAGTTATTTCATATACTTTAGCTGGACCACTTCGCTTCAACATCAGGCAAAAATATATAATTCGAATTGATCTAGTAGTTTAGAAGATGTGTGTATACAAACATATAAACATCATACAAAACAGTAAAAACATTGTGTCTCTAAAAGAGAGATTCAGATTCACGCTGTATCCCGCACACATCAGGGTAGACAAAGGGAACCTAGTGTTAAAACAATCCGTTACCCACTTTCTGCTGAATTCTGGAAGCATTGCGTGTTGAGTGGCAGAATTCTAAACCACGCTTTGCCTCGACACCACAGCGAAGAAATGAAAATATAAATTTAAGTAAATATTTCATCTCCTCGAGTGGGGATCGAACTCACAACCAAGTAAAAATCTGAAAATCGCAATATTTATTTAAAAACCAATTTGCCATTACCTAGCTAAAGTTGTTTGGTATGTCACTGTGTATGAAGGTTTGCATCCGGACCAAAAGACAATCGGAAGCTGGACCTTTGATATTTTTGATTGCTTTCGTATATTACATAACTCATAAGCTTTACAAAGTTGAATATATGACAGTTTTACTGTAAAATTCAATGTTCTCGATTAATAGTCGCAAGTTGTATTTTAGTATTTGATAATATATTGATATTTTAGTTCGAAACTTTAAGCAGTAACAAATTGTGTATTTTCCAGAGGTAAGTTGTCTTTTATATTACTACAATAAATGTATTAGCATTTTATATTTTTATCGATATAACTTATATGATAAGTTGAGCTTTTCCGCTTATTTTTACCAATGCATATGTATCTACAACAATATTTATTATATAGTACTATATAATTTTGTGAGAGCTTGGGAGAGCGTGTCGCCGGTTTTTGAACACAGATATAGTACTGCCAAATTGTAACTTTTGTAACATTTTACGTTATTTTTGATCTTTACAAGTTACGACTACTTGTATGTGTTATAATACTTAAAATGTTACTTTTATTTTACTTTTTTAATCCCTGAACCGTAACCGTAAAAAAATAAAACTGCAGAATTTGACTGGTAGTCAGTCGGTTACATGAACTTAACTGTTCCGGAACAGGTATGAGTCATTTCAAGTTCAAGACGTATGTCAATGTAAATGTTATGGAACGTTAGTTTTGTATGTTGTCTTATAAAATGTTATTTTCCTTACCAATTTCAGTATCGTATGCCAATGGAAAGTAGAATTTATGAAAGTTGACAAACTTAAATTTGCATTACGCATACAAAATGAATGCATACGTCCGTGCATGCATTCATTTGTTATGAAATATGTATTTATATTTTTTTTTTTTTTGGTTTTTTTTAAATTTTACTGCAAGGTTTTAATCACGAATTGAATTTGAATTGAATTTCATACAATATGTAGTAATAACGATTCATAAACGCTAGTGTCTTTTGATTTCGACATAATTGCTCTTGACAGACAGATAGACAAACAACAAAGTGAGGGCATAAGGGCTCCGTTTTCATGTATGGAACCCTAAAATGAATGTAACTTGTCGTATTCTATATAAAATAGTCAAATGTTACTTTTTTCAGAGTATATACATATACAGAGTGTTTTTGTCATCACCACTTTAAATGAAACACAACAGAAACAGTTTTACGACATAAAAGCGTATTATAATTTTAAAATAAAAAAGTGTTTTTTTTTTCAAACAAAATAAATATTAAAATAAACATTGTAAAATAAGAAACATTTCCATTTGCAAAGAATGACGTAAACAGACAACGACACTGACAAACCTGTCAAAATGGCAACGTCGCACTATGGAAAATGGTAGAACAACGGCAGATCAAAATTCGTTTTTACTAAAGTCGTCTCTGACGCACTTTTTATTTTTTTTTAAACTATTGTAGTGGAACTTTAATATAATGAATTATTTTTTTGTGAATTACATTTGGAATATTTTTTTTTACTGTGACAAATTATAATATATAAGAATGTCTATTTCAGGTTGTTCGCATCGATACTTTAAACTTAAAAATGTGCAAATAGGTATAAAGTGTTATATATTTTTAAAAAGCCTATAGTATGTAGATTTTAAAACAATTATTATATTGTGGATTTTGTGACTATATTCCTATAAATAAATTCATATAAATCTTAACAATAAGTGAAAGGAAAAAAGTACGTGTTTAAACTTCATCGAGACTTTTGACGGTTACCGACGTCTCCAGACGCTTTACATTTGATATTGTTTTGTGGTCCAGATATTCATAAATAACATTTATAAAATTCAACTGCGGATACGTGCAGTTTTAGAAGTTATCACGAAAAATAACGTTACAAGTCAGGGAACAAGAGAACGTTATCTATTGTGGTTTCTTATGTTGTACTATTTAATTGGTTAGATTGTGGTAAATTTTAATTAAATTATTGTTATTTATTGATAAAATATGTTCAAGAAATATTTTAATTAATGGCAGTACCATATTATACTATGAACTATGTTTTTAATTACCTATATAGGTATAGAAAAACAAAACATTCGCGAATGAAAATATAAATGTAAATAAATATTTCATTTCCTCGAGTGGGAATCGAACCCACAACCAGGCGATTTTACCGTCACATGTTCCCCTGCGTCACGATTGGCCTCAAATAAGGCCATAAGTTTTGTATATATTTTTTTATAAACCTTTTTTCCTTTATCTATAATTTCTTACTTTTCGTATTTTTCCTTTATTTGTATTGTAAGTTCTCACTTCGTATTAGATTTCATAGCCATAGGTCCACGGAAACTGCCCTAAAATCTTTGATTATGCGGGGAACATATAAAATGCAGCAAAAACTATGCATAAATGCGTGCCTAGTATCTTTTGATTGCGTTGATTTAGAAGCTTTTTTTTCTGAGCGCCAATGGACCGTAGATCTGAATATTTGATATTAATTTCAGTTTGATAGATCTATGAGATCTCGAGATAAATGGTGTTGACAGACGGACAGACGGAAAATTCCTTTTTAATCAAGTCCTTTTATGATACGGAACCCTAAAAATAGAGCCTTGTTACCCTACAAGGTAGTGGTTTAACTCCATCTTTTACACGTATTTTGTCACAGCGAAGTAGAAGATTACTGTGAAACAAACTTTCGTTTATACATATGCAAAGTTCCCGGATATAACTACTTACTACTATGTTATGAATTTTCTTGTTTGTATACGTCGCAATATGATGTAGGACTAAAACAACTAGGTATATTTTTTATTCATATACACTACACATAGCTATGTACCTAGGTGATACGAAATTACATCTATACTAATCTATACTTCCATACTATCTATACTAATCTATACTTCTATTCTAATATAAAGAGGAAAGATTTGTATTTTTGTATAATATGTATGTTGGTATTGTTTTCACACAAAATCTACCGGACCGATTTCAAAAATTCTTTTACCATTAGAAAGCTGCATCTTCACTGAGCAACATAGGCTATATTACAATTTCAAAAAAAAAATAGGGATCCCTAATTAAAATACAATTGTGTAAACCCAAGGTGTAAAAAAATTAACCATAAAAAATCTTTTATCACGTGCGCTACGGAAACTATTGATGTTGTATATTGTACTGTATTATAGAACGCATCAATATCTATAGACGAGTCCGCAATACCATATGTCCAACTATCGTAGTTATGCCAATATAATTACTTTTTTACATTTTAAAAGTTGATAGACGTGCCGACGAATACTCAACCAATCCTCAAACCAGATTATTCATATCACTGCATTAATCCTTATCCCATTAAATGATATTTTATTAAAAATAATTTCAATACCTGTAAAATATTTTTTAAATTATTAAAATTGGACATTCCATTCAAAAGATATAACGAATTTAAAAATGTCAATCTAAAAAAAATGTAATAAGAAAATAATGCGGTGTGTGTGGAGTCGCGCACCGTAGCGGATGACTATGCGGGCGTGAGGGGAAGGTACATCGATATCTACACTATAATCATAAGGACTACAGATTTGATTTTTGTTTCATTGATTGAATTGATCAGGCTCCGAAACTACAGGAACGATTTGAAAAATTATTTAACTATTAGACGATTAACGTGTGAAGAAAGTACCAGTAAAAAATCCTCATATCGCGTACGCTGTAGTATATATTGACAATAATAGAGCAAAGTAATGTACTACAGTTTTATAGAGGACATCTATATCTATAAAAAAGTTTACGATACCATGTGTAACTGTTAGAATTATGCCACAATAACTAATTTTCAAAGGAAAACGTGCAAACTAATTAGAACAGACCTACCGCCATCGTAGTACAGAGGGGCATCTAAAAAATATATGTATTATTATGAAAGAATAAAAAGAGTGTGTAATTCCTCTATAGATATACTGTTTTATATTCTGTCATAATGAACAGCTTTAAAGTTTGCATACAAAGGTATCCCGTAGTATATCTATTTTTTTTTTCAATTATTATTACCAGTACAGTATCGATACTAATGTGGTATCTATATATTTATATATATTTAATATTTTTTCACCATTTAGTGTTTTTCAGGTATAAAACATAGACAATTTTTAATTTGAGAAAATATTTTATTAACTATAACAATGTTGGTAGTTAGGCCATCGTTGCGTATGGACAGCAGAGAATGACTGTAACGCGATGGTTGTGGGTTCTATCTCTACTCGAATGATTCAATTATTATTTACTACTATTTTTTAAAACTCAAATCAGTTTCACGATGTATCCCGCAGCAGGGTAGGCAGAGGGAACATAGCGCTAAGACACTCCTTTCCCCACTTTTCGCCGAATTCTGGAGGTATTGCATGTTGAGTGACGGAACTCAACGATATAGATGTGGAAAGGCGTAGTGTTGCCGGCAACAGGGTTAACGAAACCTTAGCTACATTGATGAGACGGCAAAACGTCAGCACAGCTGCGCGCTTGGCCGTACACAATGCAGAGTTGGTATCGACGCTGTTATAGGGCAGCGAAACGTGGGTAAAAAAAAAAGAAAAAGAATAAAAGAAAGATGAATGTTGTGGAGATGCGATCTCTTCATAGGATATGCAGAGTCAGCTTAGCTGATGGAATCCGCAATGAAGAGATACACAGTATGGCCAGGTACTAGCGAGGATGTCACGGTAAAAAGAAAAAGACGTCAGTTTTTTATTATATGTTTTGAAATTTTACTTAGTGTGTTTTGTTAACAATTTCATAGTGCTCTCTTCCTAGAACCTATCATTTTGTTTCTTAAGTGGACAAATCAATTCCCAAATATTAAAAAATATGTATAATTATTTTTTACACATATATTTTTAACATACATGATTATTAACATAATAGGGGGGCATTCAACATTTAAGAAAGGTTAAGGTGGGGCATGGCACAAAAAAGGTTGGGAAACACTGCTCTAGATCATATCTCCTGCCAACAGCAACAGCGGTATTCACAATTCACTGTCAGACTTTTTGGAATTATATAATTTTAAACAATTCAATTATATCAAAAATATTAATGATAAAATCCTAGACTTAGTTGTTTGTTTAGGGAACTATTATTTATATTTATAGTTTATTTAATATGTGTCATTTATGTATATCAATATTGTAATTTATTTATTTATCATTTATATACATACATACTTATGATATGATATTTATGATTTTTTTATTACTTTAATCTGTAATATTCTAATATGATTTTTTTACGACATTATTGTAACTTCTATAAGAATTTTTGATTGTTNATTTAATTTACTTCAGAAACAGCCTTAAATGTTAAATTATTGATTTGGGTAAGTATTCATAATATTCTTTGTAAAATAACTGTAATGTTTGCATATTTACTCCTGTACAGTTTTTAAATTAGTTACACATATTATTCGCTAAATGTATAATTGGTAAATATATACTTATTACAGAGTACACGTAGAAAGGATGTTTTTAGGCATTTTTATATAGATTTATTTCAAACGAACAAACGAACCAAAAAATCTATGTATTTGCTTGATATCTCTTTGAAGATCAAATCGTTCTTTATCTCTGTGTTGAATTAATTACGATTTCAACTTAACTGTTATGATTTATGAAGGTAATCTCCACTAACAATTCAATTTTGTTTTCTTTATTGTATAAAATATTGTATAATAGTGCTTCAAAAATATATATTTTTATCAACAGTCGTATAATCAAGACGTTTCGATGTCATTCCTTAGCCAGGAATCTTACCAGCGCGATTGCTATATTGCTATTGCGAATGTTAGTTCGAAGGCAAACTAATGCCTTGAGTTCATTCAAATGACGATAACTTTTTTTTAATGAACCGATTTTGATGAACCAAACTTTAGTAGTTAAATTGAGTTAAAACAAAGCAATTAGTGAAACTTTTAAGTAAATCGGTTCAGTACTTTCAGAGAAAAATGTGGATATAAATATATCGACAAACAGACAAACAGACATACAGGCGGACAGACAGACAGACAAGAAATTCAAAAAAAATATTTTTGCTTTCTATTATTCTTTTTAAGTATCGCTCTATCCATTTCAGTCAAAATTACTAAATGTACAGACAAAATATTTTTACTGTCTTATTATATATAGAGATTTCTTACGTATATACGAGTATAATATTTTTTTAATTTTTTTGGCAGTTTACGCAGAAAGAATTTGAAATTTCCGTCCGTTTTCCGTAAGGATCTCAACGCCGTGCTTTGTTCAGAACAGCTACCTGTGTGAAGAATGAAGAATGGTGATCCAAATCAAAACTATCGCGCTTTTAATTCGGCAATCCTACGGTGCCAAGAGTTTTTTAAGGCCCATGTGGAGTCGAGACAAATCGCGGCGTCTAGTTCCGCCCCTGCTGTGAGCGGGATACAGCGTGACTCTAAAAGTATCCTGCTATTAAACTATTAAACTATTTTTACCAGGCATTTAAAGTCAAACGTTTGTAGGGTATAAATATTTTGATATTATAAAGCTATCGTAGCACAGAATTCAATTCGTGGCCTGTGCTATGATATTTTTACTCAAGTGCATTACCCAATGATAATGCTCTTGGAAGGCAGTTAATATGAACTTTCAAAAGCTTTAAAATTGTTCTATTCATCTTAAGAATCCGGTTTCTTCGAAAACTTATCATATCAACGGGGAACGGAAGTGTCTTAATGGGAACTGAGTGCCTTAACATTAGGCTCCCATGTTCTCTCTGCCTACCTTGCTATATGCGGGATACAGCGTGAAGTAAACGAAAAACTACATATTTTAGACATAACCGTGATTAGACCACTTCATACATTACGGTTGTTCATCCGTTACAATTTCGTTTCTTTATTCTCTAACACTTAAACGACACATTGTGATCACTTTAAATCACTTGTCTCGGAACCTTGTGAAAGAGAAATACTACGCTGTTTGTTTTAAGTTGATAGGTAATTGAAGGTAGTTTAATTTTTATTAATTACTTTTATATTTACAATTATCAAATTATAACATTTATATATAAGAATAATAATATTTTTGATTTTTCCATATTCCGTATACATTAATGAAAATATCGTAAACTAGATTCATCGCGTACTAGCGGGTTACGCTGCTTTTGCGTTTTGCTCACCAGCCGTCGCTCGCTTCAATAATGAAGATATTGAAGAATGTACATGGATACACCCTTTGAAGGATGTACATTAGTTTTTATTGCCGACTGGGTTATGTTTTTCGCGTATTCACATAATTGAGGTAACTTTTAATTTGTCTCAGCAGCCGAAGTGCTCATAAATAAGTGACGTTTAAAAAAAATTACCCGGAGGCGATGCTACGCCATTGTACTTAATGATTTTTTTTTTTTATAATACTACAACATGGATAACAAATTAAAGGGTTCAATATAAGGATTTCAAAAACGTATATCATAATATAATAAAAACAAAAAACCCAACTGCATAAACCAAAAAAGAAAAAATCAGGCCAATAGTTCAATAAGGATAACAGTTGTGACCTATAATTCTTCAATCAATTAAATCTTCACAAGAAGCCCCGTAAGATTTAAATGGTTCCCAATTTTTAATTCAAATAAAATAATGGGTTTGTTATTTTCTTTTTAGTTTTATGCAGTCGGGTTTTTTGGTTTTATTTATTATAGTAGTAGGTACTTGAAACAGTGCTTCCTCAAATAAAATATTATTAATTTTTACACCATAGTATAAGTTAATCTACTCTCATCTCTAAAAATTTTATTACATGATATAAAAATAAAACATACATTTTTGTATCCTACATTTTAAACGCTTTACTGTAATCACACGAAAACTAGATACGGAATTCATCTGTCTGGTCAGGTACTATTAATAAAATATCTCTTTCTTATTTGCTCTGCATATTGCGTGTAATGAAATTTGGTGGAAAATAAGCAGATAAGTTTCAGGTTTGTGAGTCAGAATAGACTGTACCTGGAATTACTGCTTATTTAACACACTATTTATTTCAATTAACGACAATCTTGATATCAGAGATATAAAAACATCACCTACGCACCCATTTTTTGTTTGCCCTATGTCGACAAGCCAGAATTACAATTAAAAGTCGGTTTAATGTTCTAGTTTAATTTTTCACGGGCCTTATGAAATTAACCATTTATTTATGAGGCTTGAGTCTTGACAGTATTCATTACTACAGTATTCATTGATATTCTTATCAAGATACTATCTTTCCTGTTCAACATTCACTTTATTTATAGTAAAACAGGTGAGCCGCTTGAAAACGACTTGCTGGTCGTTAGACGACGCTGGGAACTGAAAGCTGTGCTATTCAAGTAGCGTTTTTTCATTATTCGAAGTCGTCTTTAAGATTTTCATATTATATTAACCTCTACAATAATACTGAATTGAACATAAAATATAGAAGCAAATTTACAATATTGCACTCTAATAGTTTCAAACCTCAAAGTTACAAACATTTTGTTTGTGTATTATTTCAAGCCTAGTCAAATCGATCAGTGTAATGTTTTTTTATTTATTCTCCTTCTTTTATAAAATTAAGCATTTTTATATTTATATCTAATTTATTTATCAGGTTTTTGGTTCGTTCATTGAATCCAATTAAATTTCATGTAAAATTAAATGTCGATAGCTTTGTGAAATTAAGGTATGTACATAAGATTGGATGACTTTAAAATTGCGAGCCATCGACTTGTTAACATTTTACTTGGAAATCTTTTTTATGGGATTTCTTTTCTTTTTGTAACATTGTAAGAATGCATGTAGCAAAAAGAGAATGTTGATAAATGTGTGGAGGGACTAAAATTCTCATAAAATTTTTAATATTATTTTTATATTTTATTTTGTATTCAACACTTGCAATTAGGAAGTTACAGTGGTAGCAACTCTTAACCTTCAAGTTTAATTTCTCGGTACCCATAAAATGAAATTTAAACTGAACATGGCTAATTATAAGCTTATTTTGTTTTTCTTTCAGATTTTTTAAAATATAATTAATTAAAAAAACAGCAGTTTATTTCTTAAGAGCACTTATATAATACATTTATACCATCGCTTTGATTGATACCTACCAAAATTATAAAATGGAAGTAGTGGAACATATCTCAAAATAAAAAAAACCATCATGAGTATGTGCATGCGCGTTACAAATTTGGTTGCTTGGATAGCCACGTTCAGTTTAAGCTTCATAAAGATAGTTATTATAGATGCCGAGAAAGTATACTTTAGCTTTAAGGGTTGGTGCCCCCATAACTCCCTTGTTGTAAGAGTTAAACAAAAAATGATTGTATAAAAGCCTAATTCAATTTAAAAAAAATCCCAAAAATGAAAAAGTGATTTTTTCAAACAAAATAAATAATAAAATTATTGTTGTAATATAAAACGCCATTTGCTAAGAACGACGCACGCACCATAAACCAATCAAAGGGTAACCACCGTACACGCCTCATTCTGATATGGAGTCGTAGGTATTGGCGGCAAATAAAAGTTGATTAACCTTTAGTAGTATTTTTGTAGTAGTACCTTATTAATATCTATGTGTAACTGCGTCACACGAAATAGAAGTATGGATAAACATCGTGAAATGAAAAAAAAATTTTACGTCTAAACTGTTAAGCTATCTTGATTAATATTTATATATTTTTAAAATTATTCTAATNTATATATATATATATATTCATATATATATATCCATATATATCAATGTCTGAATGTCAAATATCCGGTCCTGTCATCTTCAATAGTTTTAGGATTCGTTGTTTTCGTAGTTAGTATATTTATATATTTTTAAAATTATTCTAATCCAAATGTTTCATACTATTCAATTATTTCATACTAGTTGTCACCTACAATTAAGTTAATTATTTGATAACATTAGAACTATGTCGAATCATCAGCAGCCGTGGTCCCCAAAGATTTCATCCCATTTTATATACGGAAACTATTATTATCCAAAAGCTTACGCTTTGAAACGTTTCTTTTTATTCTGTCGAAATATTTCAAAGTATGCAGAACACAGACAAAAAAATTTAAGAATCGAAAATTCATATATCATTATTATTTGTTTATTACCCTAAAAATTTAATCTAAAGCGTTCGATTAATTGATCTATTGATCTACAATAATATATATACCATCAATATTTTTAGGGTTTCGTATCTTTTGAAGGAAAAAAAGAAACCTTTATAAGAACTTTGTTGTCCGTCTGCGTGTGTGTCTCTAAGTCAAGAGCCTTTATCTCAGGAACGCTTGGAGATATCGAATTGAAATTCAAACCATTTCCCTAGATCTGCGGCGCCATAATTTCGTAAAAAAAACATATTTCTACGTTTTTTGTTAAAAAGATATGGCCATTTATTTAGCAAAAAACGCGTAATTCGACGCTATAAAGGAAATCTAAATTAATAGGGTACTTCTGGTTGTCTAAAATTATTAAATTTTGCAGGTCGCATCTACAGGTAGTACTAGTTAGGAAGAAATCTGAAAACTATACGTTTGTGGTTAAATCCTAAAAAATAATAGCTTTAAAAGGTGGGCAAAATTTGGTATTTAAGCCGCTAGTTCAAGTAAGGTATCAGATGAAGAGGCTCTGGCTAATCTAAGCCTGAATTTCAGAAAAAGCTCGAGACCTCCAATTTTTATACGGAATCCTCGGTGGGCGAACCCGACTCGCGCTTGTCCGGTTTTTTTTAAATATAAATGCAAAAAATGTAGGTACCGTTTGCCGTCGCTATTCGAAATCAAAATCTATTTAAAATTAAGCCACTTAATAAATGTGCAAACATATTTAAACAATTACTTAAAAAAGCCACTAACTTTTAATTATTGCTTTTTCGTTTCGAAATTTCTTCCACAATCCAACTCACAATTGTCACCACCAAATCCATATAATTCAGTAAAAATCACTATCACATGTCATAAAACACTAATATCAATAATTTAATATATAATAAACACAAATTTTGTTACAATTAAACACTAAAAATGAAAATAAACAAGTTCCGAACAAGAGCCGAGTTTCCTGTACCGGTCCCGGGCGGAGCTCTGGCAACATTGGCGCGTAAACTGCATACACGTGCATCTCCCCGGTCTTGCGTACTAGCGACCTGTTGATTTCGTGGAACTAGACGGGAAATAAATCTGCCCGAGAAATTTTTCATGCTTTTTGCGTTTGATTGTATTATGTAGGTATTGTCTACTCTGGATTTTAGAGTATTCGAGGCATGAAAGTTGCAATTCTGTTCATATTGGATATGTTTCAAATTCGAATGAACCATAATTTCTTAATAAATCTTTAATGTCTAATTCATCTGTGATTGTTTTTGGCTTTTAGTTAATTAGAAAATATTCTATCCTAGTTTTGTTTGTGTTTTAATTTTTAAGTGTTTTCTGTTTACTTTACCAATTTCATAGAGACACTAATAGTTTGTTTGTTTTAACTCCGATATTTAATAAGATTTCACTTTTCAACAAATTCAAAACATTGCGTGTTGAGTGAAACTCAACGCCGCGATTTGCCTTCCCACAGCGGACAAATGAGAACAATTTTAATATAAATACTCTCGCCAGTGTAGAACAAACCAATATCTTAAGCGTTTTGTAGTAGATGCTGTCGTCCATGATGCCAGTGTCTACTGGCCTAATGCGCCTGTAGAGCCCTTCCTTTTCAACGCAACGATCTTAAAAAGTAGAAGACCAAGAATTATTCATTATGCAAACATAAGAGAGATGAGAGAGAGAAAAGCAGAAGAATTTAATTTCAGAACGTCATTACCTATTAAGTAAGCCAAATACTTTTACATGTATTTAAATTATGGTCTTTATTTGGCATTTAGTATGGGAGAAAAATATCGAATATTTTCTAGTACCAAACGCCAATTTCATATGTAAGGACCTAATATTAAAAGAAAATGTGGCAATGACAATGAAAATTAGTGATCGAAAAGATTCATTGTAATTTAAAAAATCATATGCGGTGAAACAAATTAACACGTGACTACATAAAAAGGTATCATACCATATCATCATTGAGTCATTCTAATTACATTAGATATGATATACAAAGGAAAAAAATATTTAAAAATTAAATCTTGCAATAAATATTGTTACAAAAAAAATTATATTGTATATACCATTTTATACTATTATTTATTTATTTATTTATTTAAACTTTATTTCTGAATGATGCACTGGCACGAGCATCAAGTGTGATGAAGTTCTAGTATTATAGTTGCTATAATCATGTGACCAGCTCAATTTATGTGATATTACAGTATGTTAGTTTAATACATAAATATAAAACCATTAAAAATATATAATGCTTATTCGAAGTGGTCTCCATTGCCCGCAATATAGTCAATTAAACGTTGAGACCAGTGGTCCATAACAACAAGCACTTTTTCCATGGGAAAATTCTTTACTGCCAATCGTATGGATTGTTAGGGACTTCAAAATTATCATGACGCTTGAGCAAGATTTACTCTTTAAAACTGATCATAAATTATAATCCAGTGGATTAAGTTCAGGACTAGATGGCGGCCAGTCTTCAGCTCTGATGAAGTCTGGGACGTTCATTTCCGACTAAAGATTGAGTGGATCGAGCTTTATGACCCGACGCCAAGTTTTACTGAAAGGATCATTTTTGTTTATTGAATATGGTGTTGTTGCCGATGTTTTGATACTTTTTCACAAAAATATGGCTCAGTTACTCCTTCATAGCTCAGCTTTCAGGAGGTTTCATTGTACCTATCTGTAGCCTGATACACAAACATTTGACTAATACCAAGTGTAAATTCTCCCGATTTAAAAATTGTAATTGATTAGATACCTACTTTACCTATGTATTGCAGTCATAGCGATTCGTTTCTCTTTATCACACCACTCCATTTTAATATCACGAAATATTTAACAATATATTGGCACGAAAATAACAAACTACAATTAACAATTATATANTTGGCACGAAAATAACAAACTACAATTAACAATTATATAAAAAAAGAGATACCAAATTATTAAATTTTTGTTTTTTTTTTTTTTTTAATTGTAACAGTATATGTAGTCAAACTAACTAATTATTATGCTAACTGAGCGGGTAAAATATATATCATCATTTTCGATATCGTTATACAAAAGTTATCGAATTTAACAAATGTAGACCTGTTCTTTGTGTAAGCAAATATTCCGTTCCATAATAAAATTATGAATTCACATGTCCGATGTATTGAGTAAACATTACCCATAAATAAATATAGGTGAGTTACGTAGGCTGCAGTTGGAGGGTTACGATAGGGAGAGATACGATTTTTAAATAAAAAACTTATATTAATAAAATCTTAAATTGAAATACATATTAAATTTTCTGTTTAAACCTAAATTAATCTAACTTAACCTACAACTTAATTACTCCACGATGGAATAATAAGAGTGGGAAATGAAGAAATTTCTTTCCCATCGGCGCTGTTCATCCGATCTCTTCCTTGTCAGCATTTTGGGGCGCTCGGCCGCCTATCAGACGGACATATTATAATATTAAATAAATTTTCCGCCTGTGACCCCGAGCGCTATATAACAGGTACATTTGTATTAAATACATATACAATAAAGTATAAACATAATATTGTCCCTGTTCTTTATAGAACATATAGTGATCGGCACTCATAATTTGTCAAAATCAAGAAAAAGTCGACAAATTGCAAGGACTTTACCAAATAAAGAAAAAATATAAAAAAAGTGTTTTCTAGATTTTCATGCTTACATTTAAACGAGCCAAAATATTTAAATATTTCTCGAAAAAATGTTTGATGCCAACCATTTGACCCGCTTTAGGTAACTCGTTTAATATTTCAGTTTTTTAGTCTTCATCTTACGAGTAAATACATCGCGTGCAATACCATGCTGTATCAGTATGAGTAAAAACTCAAATCAAATTTTTACTCATATTATAAGTATACAGATAGATGTCTGGTAAAAAATACATTATCCTATCGTCAAATACCTATTATTATATATAAATCCGTTTTAAGTAGAAATCAATGATTGAAATAATAGCTTCCACGCAAATTAACACGTTCGCTGCGACACGTAAAATCATTATCCCTCATATGACTTGATGGCGGGTCGAAACTCGCCCCCAACGATAATACCGCCAGTGCGTGGCAGATTCTTCTTGACCTACCAGCATCTAGGATAGATTAAAATTCTATTAAAAATTATATGTAAAGATATATATTATAGATAAAGATTTTTTTGCATTGTCAGAATGCTTTGAATCCAACAGCCTTAAATTCGTCGCCCTTGGATCTGCCTAACAAAGCCGGTTATAAAATTACCCACGCCAGAAAGTATTTTAAAGTGATGGAACAGACAAAATAATACATAGATGTATAAAACAATTAGTGTCAAAGAAATAAAAACTCGCTTAAAATGTTCTTGGATGGGTCCATGTAAAGTATTCTTAAGTGAGTGTTACTGTAAATAGTCAGTAAGAATTTAATTTTATAGGTTTATTGCAATTTTGTATCATAATCATTTTCTCTCGTCAATATAAATCTTATATTTAATAAAACATATTTTGCACGGCCATTATCATATTTTGTTAACATTTCAATCCATTTCAACGCATCAAAGAGATATCAGTTAAGCCGAAGCCAAATAAATCACTCTACTATGAACAGGATGTACATTAAAATAACTGTATTAATTTTATATAAAAGATTAATACATCTATAGCATAAGCTTAATTACTTTTTTATTTTTATAGTTTCGTAATATGAACCGAATTGTTAACTTGTGTTGCCTGTATGTATGTCTTTTGTTTAAATAGTTTTTTACGTTAGTTACCTATGGAAGTATCAAGCTGAAGTTAATATAAAATATTCCGGGCTTATAATCTAAAACAGAGAAAAATTAAGCTTTTATGTCAGCATACAGAATTGTCTGTCAATTGTTGACTGGTTTTTCTTAATATATTAAGAAAAATATAATCAATTTTGCTTAAATGAACGCTGTGCTTTCTCAGCTCAGTCTGTATATTTATAATAAGCCTCGACTATCATTCTATCTATCAGCATATGTGAAGTAAAAGTTAATTATATCTTAGTGTAGTACCTTAGTGTACCATACCTTAGTGTAGTCCTGCACACAGCAGGGTAGGCAGAGGGAACCTAGTGTTAAGACACTCCCCACTTTCCGCCGAAATCTTGAAGCATTGAGTATTGATAGGCGGAACTGAACGCCGCGCTTTGCCTCGACACCAGAGCGAAGAAATGTAAATAAATATTTAATTTCCTCGAGTGGGGATCGAACCTACAACTCTGCGCCACGACTGGCCTCAAACAATCGTAATTTTACGTAATAAAATGATATTTGTATAATTAGTTTTTAATCAATACCGTATAGTCAAAACTAATATTTAACAACAAAACATTGGCATTTGATAGATATTTGAATTGGTGTTTATGTTTCACTGCTGAAGCAATATTATTTACATTTGTACATTTAACGTATAACATGATTATTATCCGCCGTACACCGCATATATTGATGCTGGGCATAAAGCCTCATTGTAGGCACCCAAACTAGACTGTGAAAACTTTTATATTAAAAAACAAGGAATACCGAAATGCACCTAATGATCAAATACCGAAATGTACCTTATGTCAGATTTAATCTCTATCTCTATATATAATAAAAGGATAGAAAAGTCATCTGGTACTTTAAAAATAAAAATTATTATGTCGGTTAATATGTATTCTAGAAGCCAAAAAACCACTCAGTAGAATACTTTTCTGTCTGTATGTCTGTCTGTTTGTTTGTTGTTGTTCGCCAATCACGCAAAAGCTACCGAACAAAAATGAAAGATGGTGGTGGCGTGGCTGATGCAAATTGCGGCATCGGACGCCGCGCTTCAAAACTGTAACCGATGTAGCGCCTAAACGACTTGGTCTTCTTTTATAGAACTTTGTGAGGCGTATCTATACGCTATTTGGCAGTTCTCCAAAACGCACAAATTTCAATTTCCTTGTGATTACTCATTAATAGTAAATAATTTTAATAAGATGAATATCATATTAAATACTTAACTAAATAATAAANCAATATTTAAGGGCAGTTTGCGAAAATACAAACAAAAAAGTATTTAAATCGGTTAAGCAGTTTCTGAGATTATCGTGAAGAAACGCACAGACAAACAGACCAACTGACCAAGTTTTATTACATTGTTAATTGTAATATCTTCTATGTACAGACACCGATGAGTTAGGATTTTATTGTAAGTATCGATAAGTTGTGTTTTCATTTCAAACATTCAATTGAAGATTCTTATGAGAGGTACAAAAATGCGACCTAAAGTTTCAATAATTTTCTCATAAAAAATCTTCGTTGCGCTGCAAAACTTACATAATAGGTATATCAAAACACGAACATAATTCAGTGTGTTAAGTAAATAATTCTGTGGTATAAGCGGGCGAAGCCGCGAGCGGGTCGCTAGTAAACAATAAATTTAGTTATATTCTGTTTCATGCTGTATCCCGCACACAGCGTTAAGATACTTCGTTCCCCATTTTGTTTGCGTGTTGAGTGGCGAAATTCAACGCTGCGGTCTACTACTACACCAGAGCGAAGAAATGAAAATATAAATTAAAATAAATATGTAATTTCATCGAATGGGGATCGAACTCATAACCAGTCGTGTTTACAGTCACCCCCTCTGCATCACGAGTGGCCCCAATATTAACATTGATATAATTTTATATATAGCCTGTAAATTCTAAAATATACCACTATTTGAGTCATATAAGCTAGTTGATATCCATACACTAACACCCAGCACTGAAAAATGGACTGATTGATACGCTGTCATGTGGTGTTTGGAGCTAAAAGCCATTCGCAAATGCATCTATATATAGACTTGAAGTTGAAATATAATAAGGGGGGAATCAATGTATTTTTATTTATTTATTTATATTATTGTACACCACAAATTGAAAGCAAGCAAAGTCACAACTTACATCTAGTAGATGCACATAACATTGTGTGAAGCACAAAAGGCGGTCTTATCGCTAATCAGAGATTTCTTCCAGACAACCTTGTGGTTAGGAGATATAAAATTAAAAATATATAGTGGGTGGTGTAAATAAACATTCATACGAAAATAATATTTTATCCTAATACATAAACTTAATACACAAATATTTATATTTTAGTACAATATATAAGGTAATATAATATACTATATAATATATAATGATGTCATATACTTACGAATATATTAAGTAAACAGAATAAGTAAATGTCTTCATAAAGAACAGGTCTTAAAATAATATTCTTTAACAGTTTTTTTAAATATACGTAAAGATTTGGAACGTCTAATAGAAAGTAGCAAGTCGTTCCACATATTTATCGTTCGTACCACAAAAGAATTCTCATAAAACTTACTAGTGTACGTAGGTATTCTTAAAGTGAGATTCTCAGTGGATCTCAACCTACTTGTATGTGCTCCTAAAAATTCAAACATTTCCCTTAAATAAAGCGGAGACTTATGGGTAAATAACACACAGTACAGAATTGAAAGTATACGTAGATTCCGGCGACAACGGACAGGGAGCCACTTGAGCTTCAAACGGAATTCGGATACATGGACACACTTGCGTAAGTTAAATATGAACCGAATAGCAAGATTTTGAAGTCGCTCAAGTTTGCTTACACAGTCCTCGTTAGTTAAGTTAGGATAGCTTGCGTCCGCATAGTCGAGAATTGAGAGAAAAAGAGAATTTGCTAACATAATTTTGTGGAGAATAGGTAAAACAGAGCGAAGACGTCGGAGAGAGCCTAATGTACAGAGATTTTTTTTACTTACATTTGTATCAGACTAAAGAGGTAAAGAAAGTTGGTAAGTCAACAATCTTTTAATAGTCGCTTAAAAATCACAATAAATATTACAATTTCAGGTTTCTTATTATGATACCTACTTATTTATTATATTTCATTTTATTTTTATTTATTCTAAATTGTTTCTTTTTTATTGTAGTACTTTATGGCACACGAAATTTTTGGTTTATTTGCCTGGCGCGTAAATAAACAGAGCAGATGGTTTTCCAACACGGGAACAGGCAACATACAATTGACCATGTGAGAAACATGGGGTTCCTATATTTATACCACAAACCCTTTTTTGATTCAATCAATCGATTGATTTGATTTTAACTTGCTGATATGATTTTATCAACTTCATTTGGCCTAAATTTTTCGATCCACGTTTTTGCCACTCTACAGAATGCATCCAGCAGCGTGTCATCTCACTAAACACGCGATGTTCAACAATTAAATCCATTGTTTTCGATTTCAACTTTTGTCTAAAGACTTTTTCTGTAATGTCATGACGGCTTATAGGTGATTGGCCAGGGAATAACGCTTTTTTAATTTGTATCCATTGTGCACGCATGTAAATGTAATGAACAAATCTGCTGTGACATAATGCTGAACAAAGGACATGGCATCTGGAAGAATAGTCATCCTGCCAACATTTATTCAACTAGTGATCTTTTCACTGAATTGTTATTTGTTATTGTTGCCCATAAAATAAATTTATATATNATATATATGTATGTATGTGTAAAGGGAAAAAATGTATTGTAAAATGTATATGGGCTACAATACTTATGATTAATAAACATACAACTGCTAACACTATTGCTATTTACAAACCTTAAAAGTTGGTATAAAATTTTTAATTTTTGAGTAATTTGAAAGCAGTCGTTGTATTTTTGAATACTCTTTAAAAAAAATGTATGGAATCTGTTCCTATTCCTAAAACCAATGAATACAATGGCTCTGGAGGTGAAAGCAATGGTATCAATTTCACCCTTCCATTTGCGCAACACCATCCATTGGCTTCATTGTTGTATTTGAATGTCTTATAATTTTAGCAAACCGAGTTCTTAGGTCCAATAGCAACGCAGTTATAGGTATTAATTGACATATCGTAACAGAAAGGAGCTGGATTCAAACAGGTCTGTCTTAACCGAATTCTTTCACGTTCATTGCGATCTTCCCTTACGATTTCCGTTCTGTTCGATTCCCGTACGATTAGATTGATAATTAATTTGATTCGTTGCATTTCGGGTTCTTCTGCCTATATTTGTCCGCCACCTTATAAAAGGCATATTAAGTAAGTCACAAACACACAACATTTTTTAAATTAAGTAGAAATTAGTGGCTTTAAGTTTAGTAACATAGACGCACAGCAAAGAGACGTTTACATTTCAAGTCAACTAACAAGTCACTAAAACAAGACATAGGTATAACAATATTTTATTTACTAACATTTAAACTTAATTGTAGAATATTAAAGTTCAAAATGACTTTTAAGTATTATTAAGAATCTTTTGTATAGAAATATATATTCGATTCACGAAGGCATGAGATAAAAGGTAAACATGTCAAAAAAAGGTTCTTTTACATAACAGGTTTGATGGAGTTATTATATTAAATAAAAAATATATATTTTAAGAATTAATACGCTGATAACACTGTAAATACCATAAAATTTATTATAATATTATTTTATAATTAAAATAGAATACCAGTAAAGCAGAGAGAATTTTCTTTTTACAAAATTCACAATTTTTTTCTATCCTAAAATATCCAATTATTTTAGCAATATAATTTAAATATTTATATTTTCAAATTTTATAAAATTGCACACTGTATATATAGTAAATAAAAAGAAGTAATTAAGTTAAAAGAAACGAAAAGTAAAAATAGTAAGTAAAAAGAACAATAATAAAAAATAAAGATTGTTTTCATATTTAAA
>JAAIXJ010001029.1:59705-73829 GCA_013403705.1 Heliconius hermathena | reverse complement strand
TGTGTATAAGAGACAGGTATATATAGTAAATAAAAAGAAGTAATTAAGTTAAAAGAAACGAAAACGAAAAGTAGTAAAAAGAACAAAAATAAAAAATAGAGATTGTTTTCATATTTAAAGCCAGGAATATTTTAACTTAAAATTTTAAAATGTTGGTATGCACCCAGTTTTTTTTACTTTCAGTAATATTTTTTAAATATGTCATGTACATGTAAAAACACCTAAAAGTCAACTTGCTCTCAAACTTCAGACACATTTTAGTACTATAAAAATAAATTATATTACTCGTAATTAATATTTATATTAGAACATTATTGTTTTAATATTATTAGTATTAGAACATTTTGTCATCCGTCAGATTATATCCACCATTTTCGGTTATTTTCATTGAATTTTCATAAATCCGTTGTGATTTTTATTTTTGTTGTTTTTTTTAAGTAAGAAATTTAAAAGTTTTGTTAAGTTTAAAATTATTTTCTGGTTGTTCTGTTTTTGTTATATTTTGTATTGTTTTTGTTATTTTGATATTTATATACTAGTTACGTAGGCTGCAGTTGGAGGGTTAAGAAAATACGATTTTTAAAAATTAAAATACAAATTTTATCTAAAACTAAACTATATCTAAGACTACTGTCTTCAATGTTGGAAAAACAGTAATCTGTCTAAACCTAAATTAATCTAACTTAACCTACGACTTAATTACTCCACGATAGAATAATAAGTTGGGGAACAGATTAAATTACTTTCCCACCGGCGCTGTTCACCCGATCTCTCCTTTGTCAGCGTTAGGCTTGGCAAAGCTGCATTGACCATGTGATAAAAGAAGAGCAAAAGATGAAAAAAATTGTTCATTCAATAGATAATGGTGGACCGCTTCGTCATTATTGTTGGTGACAGTTCCTCAGAATCCTCCGATTACTCATAAATAATTGAATAATAGATATATTAAGTTTTATTATCTTAATAGTTAAGTAATTTTTAGTAAAACTTGTACATTTTCATTTTATTTTTTTTTGCTATTCTTATTTTATACAAAGATATTTTATTTATAACATTCAAGCACAACAAGCAATAATGCTGTATATAGAAAACTCCATGTTAAATATATTAAATACAAATAAAAAAATACCATAAAGTTTGAGTAACAGAATTTTTTTGTTTACATTTTGTCTCATGCCATAATGAATCGAGTATAGAAAATTATTGTTTTTAGACTTTTTCAGGCAATTGCCCAGTTAACAAGTGATTTAAGAAAACAACGTGCCTTTAATCTATACCATACCAGCTAAAATGCAGATTTTTACTTGTCGAAAATAAAGCCAAGTCCTTATTGTCCCTTGTTTGTTGAGGGTTCGAAATTAACCCGAGATTCAAATACAAAGAATGTGTATAATCTAAAAAAAAATCAGCTTCGCTCTGTATCCCGCACACAGCAGGGTAGGCAGAGGGAACCTAGTGTTAAGACACTCCGTTCCCCACTTTCTGCCGAATTCTGGAGGCATTGCGTGTTGAGTGGCAGAACTCAACGCCGCGCTTTGCCTCGACACCAGAGCGGTGAAATGGAAATATAAATTTAAGTAAATATTTCAACTCCTCGAGTGGGGATCGAACCCACAACCAGTCGGTTTTACAGTCACACTTTGTTCCGCTGCGCCACGACTGGCCTGATGTATAACCTAATTATTATTTTTTAATCAATTATTGTAACTACAGAATCCGTTGACATATATAATATTAATTTGAATTTATCAGGTTACTGTCAGTACACATATTTTCTACAATTTGGTATTAATCCTTATCAAAATAAATATAATAGTCAGCTTCATCTAGATTGAAATTGTACTTTACTGTACAACATTGTAATAAATACTTTAGGAGACACCCGTGGGTGCGTGGGCTTGTTTACTGAATGACAGGACCCGAACAGGCAGACGACGTTGACGATTGTGTCAATTTTCATACATTTTCGATTTACTACTAATATTTACGTAGTTATTTGCTGTTCGTTATTAATTCATATTTTCGTATGGTTCTTTTCGCTTATTCGATTTGTAGATTAGTCAGATTTTTGCAAAATTTCTTGGTTAGGTACAGTATTTTGATTTGTTTTATTCTGTTTTACTTTTAGTTTAGATACTTTTAAATATTTATTTTAAATTGATAATATTGATACAGCTGGTTTGCATTATTTTTTTTCAGTAATTACTATTTATTTATTTATTCTAGTTGACTTATTGAGAGTCAAGAGCGTTGCTCATTTTACGTGCACCACAAATAATATTAGTTATTTTATATTATAACTAATATTATTTGTGGTGGATATGCTTGATCGCTATATTTTTGTAAATATTAAAAAGGTGTGGAATAAAAAAAAATATTGAGAGGGCAACAAAACCACTGTGAAATGCACAAAAGCGCTATACAGTGGGGTGCGACCAAGCATCATTTGACACGACATTTAATAGAGCCACGTGGAGCGAGAAAATAATTACTCTGTGATTTTGAGCGAAGTTGACAAGTGTTTTTCGTTAAGGCTACGTCTGTACTCTGCACGATATGCGAGATATTAAACTAAATATTTTGCTACATTGTATATTTATATTTTCTTTCAAAAAGATAATTGGCATAAAATGTAATAAAAAAACTATATAATATTTAAAAAAGAACATTAACTCAATTAAAAGATAATAGGGGAGAGTAACCCATATTAGACCACTTTCGACATAATGACATAAATCATAAGATCCTTCGAAGCTATAAAAATGCAACAAGACTTTCGAAGTACCTTGTTTCTTTAGCTATATAATATTATTCCGTTGATATTGTAACCTAATGGTAACATATAAATAATTTAAATTATAGGAATAATTAGGAATTAAGTAAAGGAAAGTTGTAATTACGAATCATTATTATTAATATTTATTCATTAAACATTATCAACTTAAAAATATTTCTAAAACAATAAAATATATGAAGTCAATTATGAACAAAAATACTTATTTTTATCAAATTAATTTAAACTTTTTATCAAATCTCTAAATTATTCAAACGAAATTGAAGTCTTATAAAAATCAATAATAACACCTCTTAATGTTGCAACAATAGCTTATGCTTTCGATAATGATATCACAATCATCTGTATATATTGGACCGGTACAATTAAGGAACTTGAGGGTGGTCCAATATACAGACCTTGGTAGTATTACGGTTCACCAAAAAAAATTTAATCATAAACTCTAAAGATTGGTATTATTTTACTAGCACATTAAGTACTATAAAATGTGTTTCCTTAAGTAATATTTTAAGAAATTGTAACTTACCTTCACGTTCAAAAATATCCTTAGCCAATAAGCTCAAAAATAATACCAGTACACTACAAAAACAATTTATTAGCGTCACGGCTATGATGCATGTTCGACGTCAATACAAAATGGTGGAGTGTTAATGGCACTACCGTCGCATATTGTGGTGTTGCCAGAAAAATAAAATGAAGTTAATTGACTGAGATATAGCATCGGTCCAATTTAAGCGCCGGTCCAATATTGGTTACTCTCCCCTATATCTTTTTATAAAAGATAACAGTATCTTGTTATATTATCGTTTTATAGTGAATTTATATATATTTTTATAATAAGTAAAACATCTCGTTCTTTTGGCTCATTAAATATAGGGAAACTAAAAGTTTACAGTATAGCTTGCAAAATGTGAATATACTTCCGTATGTTAACTACAATTTTAAATATGGCAATGGGAGAACATTCCCTTTGTAATTTGAGTCAATCATGATTAAACATTTTTAAACATTTAATTGTTCAAATATTAATTAAACAGCAGTGTGTATTCAATACCTGTGTTTCTTATAAAGGACGTGAATTAAAATTAAAATGTTTCAAGCACAACGGCCAAAAATAAAGTTAATTTACTTTTTAATTTTTTGTTTGTTTACTACTAGTGTTTGTTACTTTAACTTCTTAAGCTTTCTTACAGTGTAAGCGTCAGTGCTCCTTTTACGGAAATTTTGGGGCCAGTCGTGGCGCAGGGACACAGAGTGTGACTGTAAAATCGAGTAGTTGTGGGTTCGATCCCACTCGAGGAGATAAAATATTTACTTACATTTATATTTTCATTTCTTCGCTCTGGTGTTGAGGCAAAACGCGGCGTTGGGTTCCGCCACTCAACACGCAATGCCCCCAGAACTCGGCGGAAAGTGGGCAACGGTATGTCTTAACACTACACTACACTACGTTCCCTCTATCTATCCTGCTGTGTACGGGATACAGCGAGAAGATATTTATTTTTATTTTAATTAGAAATATAAATATAATTTAAATAATATTTTGTTTACTATTTGTACAATATTAATATCATATTATTTCTTCATAAATATCTATTAATATACACCAAACAACCAGTTTACTTTTTTTGTAAAATTTTTTCTCTATGTAAATTTCCTATATAATATTACAAAAATGCAAACAACACTGTAACAACTGCAGTCGCAGTGAAACTTTTACGCGCTGTTTCATATACATCTTTCATCGCGAGCCATCTTCCTGCATTCCACATACAAAATCGTATTCCATTGAAGTAATGGTAGACAAACGGCGCACCAAACGCCAACTTTATTATGAATATTAAGGGCCTAGAGAGGTCCAAGCTTTGTATCATCGACACGTATGTTTCCACTCCGTTCGACAGAAATAAACTGCCGCCAGACAACATCACGGCGTAAAAGGTCAAAACGACACCTGGAAAAGAGTTTTTATTTTCAGCTTCGGGCTTATGCTCAAACATTGAATTTCACCACATTCCACCTGAATGATTGAGGGGAAATGAAAACATTTCATTTCCACAGATTGGCATCGAGCCTACTATCGCCCAGACGTCCAGCGTCATAGTGAAAAGAGACCCAGACCCTCTCCCAGTCTACTATGATGGCCTCAAATAAAAGGTGTATTACGTTGCTCAAATATAATTGATAAAATATTTAGTATAAAAGTCTACATATCATATTAACTTTGACATCAAAAATTCTCGACATATTGCTGTCCATTTTCTACATTGCAGACACAATTAGTTACCATTAATTGTTAAGCTGAATCACTCGGATATAAACGTGTTATTTATCTTAATAAAGACAAATTATTTGATATTGGATTTAAATACCTGCAAGTACTTTATAGGGTCGGCAGAATAAAATAATCAGTTTTAAGTGACTTTATCTTTCTAAGAAATGATACATGAAAACTCTAAACCAAGGATTGAAATAAATAGGAAGAAGCAAAAAATTATATTCTATCAAAAAGAACTTGCTCTAGTCACTATTTAAAAGCAATTTAAAAATCTATTTATCCACAATATTAATATAACTTCTTAATACATCTGACATTGTAACGTATAATAAGAAGTCCGACGACTGAATAGTCGTCGGACTTCCTACAGTTCTGACGGACAGAGTTGTCCGACAAATCTGTGCCAAGCGTGTCATAAAATAAACTTGCCAGTGATACGTTGCGCGATGGACGTCATGGCTGGCAGTGTGGGGGCATATACCGTTAGATGAGGGGACATTGGACGATTCAAACTCATGTTTTTGTCGTCGTGTGATTTTTTCGGCGGAGGTATGTAAGGCTGAAACACTATTTGACGTTGGCCCCCATCTGAGCCGCATCCGCAGTTTGATGTAGTATAGTCACAAGTTGTCCTCGGAAAATTGTTCGATGACAACAGAGGCCGCCTGCAAAATTGGAAAATAAATAAATTTAAAAAGTAATTATTTAATATTAAAGAAAATTGTTTTAAAAGTTTGCTGCGCATTCGGTATTTTGAAAAATACCTAGGCAAAATATAAAATAAATAATATATCATTACCTACACGTTTTAAGTTATCTATACATTAACAATGTATTGTATAGAATACCGAATTATACAGATTGCCGGTACCATATAGATATATAGATGATATATTTATATGGTACCGGCAATCTGTATAATCCGGTTGGATTGAATGCACAATGGTTAGGCGATTGTGTTCCTTAATTTGATACGTATATGTCACATATTTTGATTGACTAGACCTGTTGCCCCATTGGATGGCAATTGGCAAGTGTATTGTGGTTCAAGCATTACGTTGTATTCTAAGGGCTCCATCCCCCGCGGTACTCGCAACTCGTGAATTGGTAAATACTTTCATACGTGCAAGTATATATTTTGTACGCGTACCACTTGACGTTAAGCCCTGGTCTCATGTCTGATTTATATTACAGAGTGCAATTTTCATGAGAATATGGTTTTCAATTTTATAAGCTTAAATGATTATTAGTTTGAAATAACTTCTATTTAATGCAAAGTAAGTAAAAATGTAAAGAAATTCTTGTAGGTCCTTTTATTTTCCTTTTCCTAGAACTCATAGCACTATTAGTTACAATTAAAATTCTATTAGATATTAGCTTCCAAGAAAATTGAAAAACTTAGAATTTCAATTAACAGTTTGGAAGACAAAATATTATGAGGTGAAAGGATATCTCTTTTAGAACAAAGATTTCTAATCTATAAAAAAAAGTAAACTATTATTGCATATTTTATTGCAATTCAAAATTTTAATCAAAATTAGATTGAGGCGAGTAAAATTATTCCTATTTTTAAAATAATTATACATATAAAGTCAAAAGCATATACGAGTATATATATATAATATTAATTTATGATATACTCAGTGCACCTCTTCCCATTTAATTCAGTATCTCCTCTACCACAAGGTTGCCTGGAAGAGATTGCTCATTTAGCAATAAGGCCGCCTATTGTACTATCATATCGATAATTANATATATATATATATATATATATATATATATATATATATATATATATATATATATATATATATATATATATATATATATATATATATATATATATATATATATATATATATATATATATATATATATATATATATATATATATATATATATATATATATATATATATATATATATATATATATATATATATATATATATATATATATATATATATATATATATATATATATATATATATATATATATATATATATATATATATATATATATATATATATATATATATATATATATATATATATATATATATATATATATATATATATATATATATATATATATATATATATATATATATATATATATATATATATATATATATATATATATATATATATATATATATATATATATATATATATATATATATATATATATATATATATATATATATATATATATATATATATATATATATATATATATATATATATATATATATATATATATATATATATATATATATATATATATATATATATATATATATATATATATATATATATATATATATATATATATATATATATATATATATATATATATATATATATATATATATATATATATATATATATATATATATATATATATATATATATATATATATATTCACGATGACATTTTTTTTATTTTTTTCAATGCCTGAATAAAAATATTTTTTATTCAGGCTCAGATAATTTGACTGTAAGACGCTTAATTTATTTTATTTGTATGGCGAAATATAATACTAAAATTGCATTTATTGCACTTACGTAATGGGTACGTATCTTAAGAATACAATATTTTCTTTGAAATACTGTTTCATCAATATTCGAGAATACATATGGATTTTTTTAATTCAGATGGAATATACAATTATATTAGTTATTAATAATATAATTATTTTAAAGAATAACTTTTAAATTCTTGAAAGCCAAATGTCAATATTTCGTAGCCTTATTTTTATTTGTCATTTTGTGACATTAAAATGCCTCACTGTTTTATAATTACTTTTTATTTAAATTGTGACATTAAATAATAAAAATAAACAGGCTATATCAGTTCTATTAATTTCATAAAGTTTCCATTAAGCGTATACGAAATATTTCCTAGGATTTTTTTAATATTAGATTAATATTAGAGTAATGTTTCATGTAAGTGAGACTTTGAAACAGCATATAATATGACGAAAAGCGATCGCTACATGAAGTGGTCGCTACATGTTGTTGTAATAAGTAAATAATAGTATAGATATTTTTATCAAAAAAAACGGACAAGTGCGAGTCGGGCTCACCCAACGAGGTTCCGCACAAAAATTGGAGATCTCGAACTTTTTTGAAATTCAAGCTTAGCCTTAGCCAGAGTCCTTTCATTTGATGTATCACTTGATAGTTCAAGCTTTAATGACAAATTTTGCCTCATTTTAGGGCTATTATTTTTTTGAATTAAATTAATTTTACTAATATATCTTAATTTTTCTAATATATCTCCCATGAACAGACACCAATAAGTTACGATTTTATTATAAGTGCCTATAGATGGGTGGTCCTTATGGTATTATGTAAATGCAAAGTTGAAGTTTTATTAATTTTCACATTAGAAATTTTAAATATGCTGCATTATTTAAGGCTAATTAAGAAATACACTATAATGTTATATAGCCTATACCACTCCTGAGATTAAACAAACAAATAAACTCGTCACCTTTATTATATTAGTGTAGATATATGTAAGTACAAACAACCAAACACAACCAAAAATTTTAAATCAGATGTCATTTAACATTTTTCGCGAAAATGATGATTAATTTTAGCAATGGTCATGGAATTAACCTTTCAGGAAGCAATCCTATGTCTAATTAAATCTTATCCCTCATTTGCTGACAGCAGAAGTAAATTTTATTAGTGAGATCCGGGCACATGATCAAACTAAATTTAATTTATGTACAGCCTCGATGTTGTAAATAATAGTTGCAGAGCTCTAGTTAAACTGGTAGTACGAAATACGAATGGAATAAAGTAGTAATTGAAGCTATGGTTTATTCAAAATGGTAATTACATACCTTGGTTTCACCGGTTCTTTTTTTTTATTACAAATGTAATAAAAAAAAGAACCGGTGAAACCAAGTAAGTAATTTTTTATTATAAAGTTAAGATATGAATAGCCACTATTTCTTGAACAAGAGGAAAAATACGAAGAATATACGAAATTTGGGACGGGATGGGTTTCGCTGAAACCCGTCCCAATATTTGTATATACCTACCCCACAACGAAATTGCATATGCGATAGACGCCACATCATAATGCCTGCAGGTTGATTGACGAATCGTCAAAGCGTTCCTAGCTTTGACAAACAATATAAATCTTGTTCGTTGTTTTCTGTTCTATGCATTATTGCCATACCATTTGGTATAAAGTCAAATAAAAATTTTCATGACAAGACTGGGATTGGACTGATAATTTAATAAAGAATTATATCAAGTTAATTAAAATTTCGTAATATTTAATATTCTTTCAAAAATGAATAATGTATAGAAATCATTTTTGATGTTTTTTACATATCTTCAAAAATGAGTGAGATATTTATTTGTTTACAAGAAAGCCTTTTATATATAAAAGCTTATTACAAGACTTTTCTAACCTGTCCAAACACGGCTATGATACGATATTCATGGAATGCAAGTGCCTTTCTTCCGGTTTCATATCGGACCTTAAAACCTAATAGTGGTCAAAGTTAATTACAAGATTTTTCAAGACAGTGAATACAAATCAAATATTTATATCTTTTTTGATTTATAAATTTGAATTCTACTTTAAAAAAATAAGCATATTTTTTTAAATTATTGCCTTTATTTTAAGATGGCGCACAGATTGGAAAAAACAAGAAAAAATATAAAAATATCTGTTTTAAGACTATAGTAAATTCTATTTTGAGACTACTAGGAAACTAATTAGGCCATAGCTTCTCTCTCTTTTACTGATATCCAAAAGAATGAGACGTATAGAAATGAACGTTACTTTCAGATACGGCACCTCCCACTTCCCCCTTTATAAGTGGGAAGGCGTATGCTCTGGATATTGATGGACTCGATATATAATTTTCAATATAAATGGTTATTGTCTTTAAAATTATTATTATATCACAAGAAAATAAATAATACTGTACGATTGTCTTGCTATTTGTAATTATATTATTGTATTTCTGTGAAGATTAAAATTTACAACAATAGGGTAAATATTTTTTTATGCTACTTGATAGCAATTTTTTTTTTGATGTTACGTTTTATAATTATTTTCGATTAAGGTCGAGTGACACCCTTAACCTATTTAATTATTTATTTACTAACCTGAATTACTCTCGTGTTCGAATAAGATTTTATCATCGTAAAGACAATTGCAAAAATATTAGTTTTCAATATATTATCTATATATAGAAAACTAATGTTTTTGCAATTCAATAAAACAGCTAATTTTCATCAATTTAGTCAAACAAATTACTTTGTATAGATATCACTTTTTTCACTTATGAACCGATTTAAAGATGGTTGCCAAAGTACAGGTGCGAACATTGCCTTTAAATCAAAACAGATACACTGACAAACAGGCAAAAAACTAAAAGTTTTTGGGTTCTACTACATATACAGATTGCCTTCAATAGGTAATTGATTTTCTCATATATCTCTTTTGTACAGACAGAAATTAGTTAACATTTTATTGTGTGTACCTTTGTTTAGATAAATACATTTTTCACTTATTCATTCAATTTACCAACTTAAGGAAAAAGCAAAAAAATTGTTTAAAGAATCTGTTGCAGACAAAGGAATAAGAAATTATTATAATTCACTTAGCGTGTTAATTTTTTAATCACTATTGATTTTCATAATCTTGGGAGATAAGCCCCTAGCGATAGACGTGTTTACGCCTACATCTGGAGATATGCCGACAGCAGTAGCTAGCAATTGGGAAATAAAAAATGTTACTATAGCAAATAAAATATAAATTATAATTTCAATCACAAAAATAGTAAATTAAATTATTTATATACATATAATTTTTATTTTATTTATGTATTATATGCGTAGAAGTTACACGACTTTTGCTGTAACTATTTATAGATAAATGTTAGCCATTTTTATAACAAAACATTTTTCATCACAGTTTTAATTATTCACCTGCCACCTGCCTGGCAGCAGTAAATGTAATTATTGTGCTAAGGAAAGCTAAATTATATTTCGAGTTTCCTTAAGGACTGTTGATTTAAGATGTATGTATATTAAACTGTTTCAAAAACCGTCCGAGTGCAATGTGATATATTCTTCTAAAAAAAATCCTATTAACCTTTTAACAGAACGAAAAAAGAATATTAAAATAATTCAAAACATAAATTAAATTGTTATCAAAATAAAAAATATATAACATTATATTGGTTTAGTTTTCCGTAAAACTTTAACAAGAAAGATTCTTTTTATTCAGAAATGATTAAAATATTTTGAAAGCTATTTACTCATAAGTTATATCATTTCCGCTGTCTACTCTATATCCGCTTGCGGCAGATAGATGTGAGAGCGATGCTTAAATTTAACATGTCAGGCTTATGTTGCTAATTACTACTATTCCACTTGCCAAATGCAGTTCACTTTATGCTCTTGTGAAATGGTGGTAATATATAATATAGAACACATTAATGTGATCGTTTGGTCCTTAAGTTATCAAAAATGCCTAATTGATGAAATTATTTATAAATATAAAATATTCGTAAAAATATTTAATATACAGACATACTTTTTTACTGTTTTATTATAATGTATAGATAGATTTTAATTCATTTTTAAGGTTCCATACCTTTTTAAGGAAAAAATGAATATATAAAAACACTTTGTTGTCCTTTATCTCAAGAACGCTTGGATATATCGAGTTGAAATTCAAACCGTATCTACATGTAGTATTAGTTCAAGATTTTTTTTTTTAATTATACATTTGTGGTTAAATCCCAAAAAAATAATAGTTTTAAAAAGTGGGCAAAATTTGGTATTAAATACAGTTCAAGTGAGGTATCAAATGAAAGGGCTCTGGCTAAGCCTGATTTTCAAAAAAACTTGAGATCTCCAATTTTTGCACGGAACTCTTGGTGGATGACCTCGACTCTCCCTAGTCTGGTTTCTTATTATATTATATATATAGATATTTAATATATTTTTCAACGTCGCGTCGTACTGTTCAAATGAAGTGGACCAGACAATAAAATAAAAAAAAAAATCTTATATTATATAGTCTCGCATTATTGCATGTATTATTTTGAAAATTCTGCGTTCATAATTCTAGAACCATCTATCTTAATAAAAAAAAATAAGTTCCTATTGTGTGAAATTCGGTGAATGCATTAAGGAAGCCGATTTACTGATGTGTCCTATCGGACACAACATAAACAGAAAAGCATAACTTCAAATCTGTTATTCTCTGTTCTCGCTAATAAAGGAACGGATAATGCATCGAGTTTTTAATGGAACTTCGAATAATAGCTTTTATAACACTTATTGATATATTTTTTGAATATGAATTAACTTTTTTGAGGCCAGCTGTGACGCAGGGACAGAATAGTGTGACTGTAAACGCTACAGGTTGTTTGATTCCCACTCGAAGAAATTAAAAGTGAAGATGAAAAGTAAATGCCTCCGGAATTCGGTGGAAAGTGCGAGGCGGATTATTTTAAAACTATGCTTCCTCTGCTTCATACATCTGCTTCCCTGCTACATACGAAAAATTAAATACTTACACACTTCATTACAGCTCAATCTTTTGTGAAGTATACATGTTGATACAATGAGTGGTAAACACAATTTATATATAGGTCTTAAGTATTTACAAATTAATAGTTCAATTTTATAAATGGATATTGAATTTATTTAAATGTTGCTAATATAAATATTGTTATCCGGAATTCGATTATTCGACATTAATATGCAATGGTATTTTTATTTATCTTGAAATATCTTTATGATAATGCAAAGCGTTGTGACAAGACATTGTATGTTGACTCGCGACATCTAATACCGTGTTCTATCAAGTGAGGCTTCCATTTACAACTACAGACAGGCCCTTGAAATGTTTTTTATTTGCAAATATATATTTAAAACGAATTTGAATTTCTTTTTGCCATATAATATTTTCATATATTAAGAAAAATAATAATAGGTAGGCAGATTAAACCTGGTGCTTAAACACTCTGTTCCCCACTTCCGACTAATTTACTGTCCCAATTTGTGAATGTCATGTAATCACTTAATTATTGTTATTATTATCATATTTTTTTGGATTCAAATAGTAAATATTTGAATCGAATGAAAAATGTTTCATACGTTCATTAAACGCATCAATGACTTCCCTTTAATACTAATCGATACTATATCGTTTTTTTGCTGTTATTCGTTAACTATGTTTTGGTTCTGTGATATTGACATTCTCTGATCCCCTGCTATATTAATTAAGCAGAATACAGCGTAAGGCTAAAAAAATATGTAATTGATACTTACTTAAATAGATACTTATGTAGAGTAATAGCACCAGTAACCGATAAACACCAATGAACGAAACTTTTTTTAATTTCTAATAATAAAGATAAAAATATATTTTTTAAAAATTATGAATACTTAATTAAATGCATATATACAGTCCGTGAGGCATAAGGTAAGCTTTGCATTTGTGTGAGTGTAGACAGGTAGTGTAGATGTGACAACAATTTGAAGCGCGACGCATCCCAGGCTTGGTTTAATCCGGTTAATACAACTTTTTGTATAACGGCCTGAGGGGCAGCTCGTTCCTCCCTGTATTTGACGTATCTACACCCCTTGTACTTGTATATTTTTTTATTTAATTTATTAAAAGTAATATGAAAAGCTGGCACGATCAAGCGATTACTGTTCAAGAATTGAAAAATGTATGTGACCTGATATTAATTTAATAATCAATATTTATTATTTAATAATTAATATTTATTTATTGAGGCCAGTGGTGGCGCAGCGGCACGAGGTGTGACTGTAAAACCGACTGGTTGTGGGTTCGATCCCCACTCGAGGAAATGAAATATTTACTTATATTTATATTTCCATTTCTTCGCTCTGGTGTCGAGGTTAAGCGCGGCGTTGAGTTCTGCCACTCAACACGCAATGTCTCCAGAATTCGGCAGAAAGTGGGGAACGGAGTGTCTTAACACTAGGTTCCCTCTGCCTACCCTGCTGTGTGCGGGATACAGCGTGAAGCT
>JAAIXJ010001029.1:0-58934 GCA_013403705.1 Heliconius hermathena | reverse complement strand
AATTGTACATTTAGCTAATAATATATGTAACTAATTTAAAAACTGTACAGGAGTTAATATGCAATCATTACAGTTATTTTACAAAGAATATTATGAATCCTTACCCAAATCAATAATTTAACATTTAAGGCTGTTTCTGAAGCAGTAAATTAAATTCACTGACATCAGCACATTTAACAAAGTTTTAAAATTAAGATGAGACTTACATAACATGGGTAAAAAAAAGGTAATGTTACAAAACTATATACGTATAATAAATAATTAACTTTATGTATATTTTATAAATATCAAATATCAACATTGGTCGTATTTTTTAATTCAAAACAATCAAAAATTTTTATACGATTACGATAATGTAGTAAAAAAATCATATTAGAAGCCATTATACTTGTCAATCAATTCTGCTTATTAAATCAATAATCATGTATCAGCGTAATATAAATCAGTTTAAGCGGACGAAGCCCCAGGGGGGGCCGCTAGTCATAAATATGAAGTTGTATAGTGCAAGTATATAATTATACTACTACTGTGATTACATAGTAGAAGTAGTATAAAGTCTATGCCACAACAGTGTCTTATAACTGTATATTGTTATAAAGTCTCTGGTGACTATCATCAAAATTTAATTGCATCTTAATTTTGATAATGAAACGCTAACAAAATCTTTTTTTAAATAACAATGAGATTAGTCAGTCTTAGATTAGTCAGATTGATAACCAACGATTGATAAACTAAGAAAGTCAACACATAATTTAATTTCATTTCATTACTCATAAAAGATACAAAGATTAAATTGAATATTTTATTTATAACATTTATTGAAGATTTCGCGGAAAGGGGGATCCAGAAAATGTTGGGTGCATTCCTCTCAAACCACTGTAAGCACGGAGGTGTGGCTTGACTAGGGTTGCCATACGCCCGAAATTTCCCGGATAAATCCAGAAATAATTCGTTGTGCGGTATGCGGAAGGAATTTTAAAACGTATGGATTTTGTATAAAATAAAAAATTCAAATTATTTTTATTATAAACCAAAGCCTAACAAAAGTAAAACTTTTTTAACTGACAACTATATTAACTTTTATAACAACATAACTTTTGATATTTAATGCCCCCAGAAATATTTTTCAAGACTTCTGAATCTTTAATTATAGTTTTGTAACACAATTTGCAGGATATGTTTTGGCAAAAAAAAAAAATATTCTGAAATCGACTTAATAGACTCTAAAAAGAGGCATGTTTTTTCGTTTGACTATTGGATTTCCAGTAAGGAAAAGACCATTTCAACATTGGCACTTTGTGCCTACATCGCAAATATTTATAAGAACGTATCTTACTTAACCCTGTAGCTTATCCTGGTCCTATTGCGTCCAGAATAATAGTCCATTGGTTAATTATTGACATTCAAATAAAAAAAGTCTGGATCCTGTTCTTTGATCATATTAGACTTCTAATCATTTCATCAAAATGCTATAATTTAAATTTACCCCTTTTCCAATAAGCAAAGTTCAGGCAAAGGCTACTATAGTTGGTTTAAACAGTCCCGAAAATTCGAAAACTCGTTAACTAACTCGTTATTCAAAAACTAATTTTTCTTCTCCTCGCTGCTAGAACTATTAAATCTCTAATTTTAAGTGAAACCGATTTCGCGTCTTCTCTTGCATTCATGGTGTCATTAAGTGTTTGCATTAATTAATCTTTGCGATATCTATGATAGAATTGTTTTTCTTGTTAATTTCGAAATTCTTGGAAAATGGCCATCAAATTATGGACGAAAAACAAGGTTCACATAATTCATTTTAAAAAAAGACAGTTGGCACATGTGGAGTAGTTCGTCAATATTCGAAAGTTTTGGTTTGTTTATTCACAACTAACGATTTTGTTTGTTTATTTTCATAAAGACATTAATATAAAATTGACAAGAAAGTCGTCTGTCCGTCCGTAAGTCCGTTGACAAGAAAGTCCATGTTTATCGAATGTCAGATTTTTTTTCAGATTTTTGAAATTTTGATCTGATAACCCTAGGCGTGACCCATTGACACACTAAAATATTTTTCCTGATTTTCTATGATTTTCAATATAAATAGTGGTTTATAGGTAAATATAATCATTAATTTTGCTATAACTTAAATAAAAATACAAAATATTATTATTTTAAAATAAAAAAAAAGTTTTTTCAGTGTTTGATTTATCTAGGTTAGTAATGCTGGCTCTCACTGATTGGTCCATCATCCGGTGACCTACCTTTCATAGGGGGACAAGGAGTATAAATACGGCCTGGTACGGTGAGGTTGTAGATTATGCTTGAAACTGTGTGCAGTGATAGTTCCGCTGCAAGCCGCCACGCATCTGTTGCTCGATAGCCTTCAAAGTTCTAACAAATCACTTGTTGAATTCAGTTCTTGCGTTTAGTGAATTTTATGATTATATTATTGTAAATAGATTTTATTTGAATAATATAAAAACTATAATATATTTAAATTGTTTAAATAAAGTGTTCTACTTTGATTTATTTAAAACATATAAATCGTGCAAGAATTTTATTTTAAAGAGTTTTTGTAATTTGAAGAAAAATGGAACTTAATACTTTTAATCACAAAAATTATTTTTGTTATGTTTATGGCGATACATGTCATAAGGACGGTAACTGCAGAATAAACCACCGGCGTAAGTCAAATAATAAATATATATTAATATCAGTAAAAAATATTGTTTGCAAAACTTTTCAAATTCATACTTTTTAATTTATTTTTAAAATTAATTAAAATTAAAATCATATTGCTATGTCTAAATGTCTATATAATATAGAACATGTTACACCGATATTTTAGTAAGAAGACGCTATACAATAGGAAAACAATTAATAAATAAATCAGCTTCACGCAGTATCACACGCACATACACACACCAGTGTAGGCAGAGGGAACCTAGCGTTAAGACACTCCCTTCTCCACTTTCTGTCGAGTCCTGGAGACATTGCGTGTTGAGTGACAGAACTCAACGCCGCGCTTTGCTTCGACACCAGAGCGAAGAAAGGGAAATATGAATTTAGGCAAATATTTCATCTTCTCGAGTAGGGATTGAACCCACAACCAGTCGGATTTACAGTCATACTTTGTGCCTCTGTGCCACGACTGGCCTCTAATATAATATAAAATAATTAATTAATATAGAATAATATTTTATAGAAGTCAAAATATTTTAATATTGCAATTATTTAATATAAGTCAAAATATTTTAGTATTGGATTGTTTGTTTTTACATTTACATACCTATAACTAACTTTTTCATATGCTGGCGCTGTTTAATTAGAATCGTTAAAGGAATACTGCAAATGCCTAGCCAAGCGCTACTACGAGCGTGCTGATTCCCACTCCAACCCACTCATTGTCAAAGCGTATCAGTACGCTCCTCATCCTCACCCGCTTCTTCGACGCCCTCGCAGCGTCCTTCTAGATCCCGACAACCCAATTACAGTCACAAACGCCCAGTACATAGGCAGGATTTGTAAAAGGCGACGAGGCCAACCCTTCACGAGCGAGGCTGATACTTTTTCTTCAGGGGCGAGCTACTCTCGCCCCTCTCCGCCCGGTGACGCTGTCAAGACCAGTCCAGGTCAACAGCAATAAAATCCATTCGAGAAAAAATGGCGCTGTCTTAAAAATGTAACTACTTTCCTCATTAGGGAGATATTTTGGTGTTAAGGCCTCAGTGTAACAAAAGCAACATCACTGGGTGGTGTGTTGTTGATATTTTTAAGAAAATATAATAAAACACCAAATAATCGATAATTATATGTTGCCATTTTGTCAAGATGTATTAAATGATACTAATTTTGGCCGGTGTGTGGTCACTGCGCAGTTATATGTGCGAGTAAACTTAAAATAGTTTCAATTAATACGAATTTTCTGTTCAATAATGTTATATGAATGTGATATAAATATAAACCTTACTTTTAAATGATTCTATTAGTAAAAATCATGTTAAAAACTCGAAAAATCGTCCCCAAAACAGCTGATCGTGTTAAAAGTTAAGGCCGTTGTGGTGCACAAGGGTGTCACTGTAATGTGACGGGTTCGATCTCCACTCGAGGTAATGAATTATTATTTATTAATATTTTAATTTTTTCGCTCTGGCACCAAGGCAAGAAAGCCCGGCGTTGAGTTCCGCCATTTAACACGCAATGCCTTGAAAATTCGACAAGTTCGGAAAGTGGGAACGGATAGTCTTAACACTAGGTTCCCTCTGCCTACATGTGAATATTATATATATATTTAATACAATTGCAGTTTAATTTATTGTGAATGTGTTTCTATGAAATTAAAATTCTCAATGGATAGAAAGAGATGCCAAGCGCTGATGATGTCAACTTAATTTATAAATTTTAGTTAATTTATAAAAGTATTTTTGTTGGTCTGTATCATAAATTAATTAAAATATGGTAAATATTCTTTACTAACGAATGTCACTTTTTGTTTCGTTACGTTTTAGCCAGATTTAAATATTTTAGCCGTACTTGTTTACAATTCACTATTGTCTGTCTATTTAGGATCTACTGTATAGTTTAAGTAATTTTTACAAAGGAGAATTTTAATTATTGCTTATTAGGGTTCCACACCTCAAAAGGTAAACAGAATTTTTATAGGATCACTTTGTTGTCCGGCTGTCAAGCTGAAATATCAAATATTCAGTTCTATGTTCTCTCGAACCACAGAAAAAAGATTAAATTTCTAACGTCAACGTCAGCCGTAACGCACGTCAACGCAACAAAAGATACGAGCATTTATGCATCGATTTTGCTATATTTTGTATGAAATCCGCCGCGTAATCTAAACCTATAGTGTACTTTCCGTGGACTTACAGTTATGAAATTTGGCAAAAAGTTAAAATTTACAACATAAATTAAGGAAATAATCCGAAAAGTGAAAATATATGATTATTTATAGAAAAAAGCCATTACAAACTTATATTTGTAGTTCATTACACACAAAAAAATGCATATACCCGCAAATTTACGTTTGTAAACTTTTATAAGTTGTATTTCCAGTTGATCTATAATCCTTAAAACTCGGCTCGGACTCCGACTCGAACTTATTCGGTATTTATAACATAATATTAGTTTACTTTTACATTCACGCTTTATTCCTATCGGAGTAGCAAATAATACGGAACGCCAAACGTCCATCGTTTGGCGTTCCATATTATTCACGTTTAAATCTAACTTGATTTTAACGTGACCTTCCATCTTCCATCAACAATACTGTAATTCTCGGCTTGCCTGACCACTTACTCTCGCTTCATATACCTATATTTATCAGTCAATCTCTAGACATATCCAGTCCACCTGAAAACGATTTCTTTACATTCTTACTCTAACTTCCTCGTAGATACCTATCTGCCGTTTCATAAACATATTATATACTATTTTATCAGTTCACTTCTTTAGCTTAACATAGTCTAACATTAAAAAAGTTTTAAATACTTAACCTATTAAATTTTAATCTTTTGATTTTTTTATTGGTTTTTACTAGCAAAAATTGTGATATTAGAAAAATGTTAATTTATTTCACATCTATTTAGGCTAGGCACGACAAACGCGGCTTTTCCTCCATAATTTCCGATCCCGAAGAATTTCCGGGATAAAAGTTATCTATATAAATCTCTTAAAGTAATCTATATGTTGCTCCACAATCGATTCAGCTGTTTCGGAGATTAGCCCGGACAAACAAAAAACAAAAACAGACAGACAAAAAATTATAAAATTGTTTGTTTGTGTTTTGGTGTCGTGTAAATAACAGACAGACTTCAAATTAATTTATATATATAAATAAAAATCATATAATCAGTTATCCTGCTATGTGCGGGATACAGCGTGAAGCTAAAAAAAATTATATAACATTACACTTGTTCCATTAAGTTGTTTTGTAATCGAAGGATTGGTGTTACTTATTATCAATCTGTACATATAATTCTCGTTTAATAAAATTGTCACTGATCGCCTTGAGGCCAGTCGTGACTCAGGGGCACAAGTGTGACTGTAAAAACGGCGGGTTGTGGGTTCAATACAGACTCGAAGAAATGAAATATTTCTTTACATTTGTATGTTCATTTCTTCGCTCTGGTGTTGCAAAAGGCGGCGTTGAGTTCTCCCACTCAACACGCAGTGCCTCCAGAACTCGGACGAGAAAAAAGGGGAACGGAATGTCTTAACTCTAGGTTCCCTCTGCCTACCGTGTTGTGTGCGTGAAGCTGTAACCGATCGCTGTCTGTACATAGAAGATATAATTATGAGAAACTCTAATATTATACTATAATAGAGCACAAAGCAATAATTTTAAAAAAATCATCACTAATTGTGTTTGTCCGTTTGTTACAGCTGAAACGTTTTAAATACAGTTTTTACTATTGTATTTTTGTCCCTTAGTATTTAGTGTTTGTTTTATTTTAATCGGTTCATAAAATAAAATTATATAAGTATAAATTATTTTATTCGACAAAATTGCTACAAAATTACTCTTTTATTGAAATAGCTCAAACTTTTCTTTTTAATGTTTAGGTATTGTCTTTAAAATGATAATGTTATTATTAGAACACGAAAGTAATTCAGATAACTTTAATTTAATATAAAGCGGGTGACGCCGCGAGCGGGTCCCTTCTCGCTAGTAAATAGTATTTAATATGATAAATTGATGATACTATTTTTGATAAATTCACAGATATTTTTAAGTACCTACTGCTTATACTTAAATTTAATTAAATTTTTTTGACAACACTAACGAAGCGCCATCTAGGGTGGGAGTAGTAAAATACATAATAAATTTTAAAACATTTGAAAACAAAAAAAAAATTAACTAGATAGTTCAGAGTTAGAATCTTTTAATTTAAAATTATATAAATTATGATTGTAAGTTCAACTTTAGACTCCGTAGCAGACACAACGAAGTTATATTAAGTAAAATAGAGATGGCGCCATTATCGTGATACGTCGGTGCTCGACATTTTTCGACATAGAAAAACAATATAAACTAATATTTTATTTGTTCTCATATAATAATATTTCAGAATATATTTTTTTTATACTTGAATTTATAAGAATTTATTCTATTTGAAACACGCATGTAATAAGTGCGCCAGAAACACATACTATATAAAATAACATTGTTTATCTTATAAACGTTTCAACTGTGTCAGTCAATAATAATGATATGGTACTATATTGATATGCTTAAAAAAATTAAAGGTGTTTTTTTTTCAGCGCCGCCACCTTCAGACTGCAGTAGCTCTAGCGAAGAGGATGATACCAGTAGTGCAAGCGATTGGTCAAAATCTGAACATGTGCCAACACCGATTAGTCAGAATCCACCAGTTCAAAATCAAATCAATCCAAATGAAACAGATCACGATCAATCACGACATAATTGCATAAATACTTACATAATTACATACATACATTACTTGCTTTGTAAAAAACCTAAAACCGAATATTTAAAAGAGGATACCTTACAGGAAGAAATCAATATTTCCTCATCAAATTCTTCTATATTATATGACCAAAATTATCAATTTTTAAAATGTTCTTTCGTCACTAAAAAAAAAACCACAAACATTGATACTGACGTCAAAGTCAAAAATATATTATTAATACCAGTTAAAAGCGACGCCCAACAAACTAACAGAGAAATACATGTGAAAAAGAATGAGCTACATAAATTATATAGACAAAACAAAATATCGACCGATGAATTTAATGACGGATATGTACAAAGTGATCCGTCGCCCTGCAAATCACATTACTCAAACGGAAATTCTTCAGAAAAAACACGCTCGAAAAATATTCACAGTTTAAAAAACAAATCTTACGCGAAGGAGGCTTCTGAATCTGAATTTTACTTAAAAAATACTAATTTATACGCGGACCCACCAGCGTCCACGTCTTCTAATAACTTTAGACCAAATGACCTACCAAAAAAAAATAATTTTTTAAAACAGTTGAAGGAGTCATTGAACGGAGAGCACTCCGCAAAGATTCCGTGCAACCTTGTTTTCAACGGGTTTGCTTTACAGTAACAACGATATTAATATTAAATAAACTTATTTTATTTTTAAAGTAATTTAAAACTATATTCATTTTACATTTAAAGTCATTTAAGTATCTATCTTGTTTACCTACAATTATGACCACTGTTACTGAGAATGAACGAAAAATAATTATAGAGTTTTGTCACTTACTGGAAAAATCAAAACAATTATTTAATGGATTGAGGTGAGTAGAGACCTTTTCTTATTTTTTTATAATACGTTTCCAAATTATAATACATACATATATCCGTGTGATCCCGGCCTAGAATATGATCACCCTGGTATTGTTGGTGTCGTGAGAGGCGACTAAAGTACGTCTGGTAGAGTCACGTTGCCACCCCCGGCATTTAAAACCGGCGTGAAGTAGTGGCTTTTTGTCACTAGGTAATGCCGGGCTCCGGCGCTCAAACCCCACTTCTCCCTGGAATATGATAGCGGCACTCAAAGATAACTACCCCAGGAGAGTACCAGAATCTCCGATGTTGGAGTATCCTTCCCCGAGTCTACAAACTCAGGCCACCCGTCGAACGGAACTTCGAAACGTGGACCTTTGCAATATCAGGATCAGTCTACATTCAACCTAAATGCCATCCACTGCCATCTCGAGACGGCACGGCTGGCCTTGTTATTCCTGATAGAAATTCAGATTGCCCGACCGACAGACACAACTTATCTTCTATACCCCGGCTATAAAATAAAACATTACATTATGCCCCATGCCAGAGTCGCTGTGTTCATAATGGAGAACTTAAGTTTCCGTCGTCTTGCCAATTTTGAAAGTCGAGACCTGTCAACCATCTGGCTCCGTGTTGACTAGGATGCTCGTGTCCGAGTCTACGCATGCCTTTACAGGTCCCACAGTGATAATGCAGAAACGGATCGACTGGCGATCATGGAACACATACAATCAGCTGTCGACGATATGCTCTCACAGATCCGATCCGGCGATTTCAATGCACACAATGCCAGTTGACTTGGATCACGCACCACTGACCACGTGGGGAGGGCTGTATTCGACCTTGCTATAGCGTACGGACTGTCCCAATTGGTTGAGTCGCCTACGCGACTCCAAGGGCAACCACAAGGCTTCCTTATTGGATCTTCTGCTGTCTTATCATTCGGAACAGTATTAGGTTGTCTACAACCCTTTTGGTGTCTTCAGACCACTACCTGCTACAGAGTGTTGTTGTCATGTCGGACGCTGTTTACTCCGGTCGCTCAGCAGAGCGAGACGGTACTTCACGCAATAACACCGATTGGCCCTATATAGGGCCCAGGTTCGGCCTCATATGGAGTACTGTTCCCATCTATGAGCTGGTGCAACCTACTGGGTTGTACCAGCCAGCTTAAACCATTTGATCACATACAATGTAGAACCGTTCGAATCATTGATGATCCTATCCTGATCCTAACTAACCGAATGATCTGTGAAAGGCTTGACACTTAGGCATTGAGTAGAGATATGTCCTCGCTGTGCGTTCTTTACCGCATTTATCATGGGAGAGTGTTCTGAAGAACTATTTGACCTATTACTTACCGCCAAATTTTCTAACCNTATATATATATATATATATATATATATATATATATATATATATATATATATATATATATATATATATATAGAAAATTTAACATTATTTCGTTATGCTATCTGACTCTATAGAAGGTACAACAAATTACTTGTCAAATATTCTTCCCACACCGTATGAAAGTTAATATTAACCTATTGGTTAATACCTTTAGGGTATTAAATATAATCAATTCTTGTATTAAGAATAACAATTTTTTACTGTTTCATAATTTCAGTACGCTTTAAAACATGTTTTCTTTGAGCTGCGCCTATGAAATTTTCAGAGATTATCTTATACTAGTAATTTTTAAAATTACATCTTGAAAAATCACTTATTTTTTTTTCGTTACAGCCCTTGAAAGTTATTGATAAAATTTATACTATATATACTATACTAGCTTCACGCTTTATCCCTAGCGAAGTAGTCAGAGAGAACGGAGCGCCTAATGCTACGGTCTCTACATACCTCTTTCGCCTCGTCCACTGTCGTTAACCTCTTCATACATACCCTCTACCCATAGAGAACCCTTGATCCGTCGATTGCGTTACATCCTGTATATATATATTAATGGAAACGTAAACAAAGTGACTATAGCGTATGGCGCTCCGTCGTCTTTGGCTTTGTTCTCGTTAGGGATAAAACATGAAGCAAAAAAAATAGATACTAGTGCATCGGCTCTAAAAATTTTCTATAAGTAAATATGATTTTACAGAGAACTTCCTTCCTATGGCCATAAACAGTGGCAAGCGCATTTTGGAAGGACTTTTGATATATATTCAAAGTTATGGAAATTCCAACAACAGCATCGTTCCACGCTTGATACTCGTTATGGATTGAAGCGATGGCAAATTGGCGAAATAGCATCAAAAATAGGACAGCTGTATTATCATTTTTAGTGAGTCTTATAGAATTGTATCGTTACATTTCTAGATTTATTTTTCTTGATTTTACTACTGTGTGCAAGTGGAAGTACAAGTTTTCTACATGTATATATTACATGTAGAAGAAAACGAAGAAGATCTTGCACTTCCAAAACAATTAAATCAAATCGACTACTTGTCCTTAAAACATTCTGAATCTATATTTATAATTTATATCATAGAAATTAATTCTATTATTTTTTTACATTAAACATTAATGTCAAATGACTTATTTTAAATAAATTTTATACATAATCGTTTCTGCTGACCAATTTAAGTAAATTAAATTTATTACAATACTTATTTTGTCTGAAAACTTGCACTGACTATAATGGAAAACGTATAAAATATTTATTGTTACCAGCTTACGTACAAGTGATACGACGTACTTGGTGGAAGCATTTTCATTTTACTCGGCTATTCGTGGAAGACGATATTACACTTTAGCGAGTAAGGAAGCAAAATGTGAACTGATGGTTAAAAAACTACGATACTATGCCAGATTTATTGTGGTTGCTATACTTTTACAACAACCAATTACAATTGATGAATTGCTCGCAGAATTAGATCAGCAAATTATTGCTTATGGAAATGCATACGATCCAAATGATCAAATTGAATGGATTAATGTATTGGAAGAAGTAAGAGCATTTCTAATTGCAGAACCAGGGATTACAATTATTGATTCGGATAACAAAAATAGAGTCGTTACTATAAGGTAAGTTAGCCTTCGTACATAGTTATAATTCGTGTACGTTATTAATACCATTATAACGCACGATTACTCCAAGCAAAAACCAAAATTATTTACACTTAAATATACATTTTGCGAATATTTTTACCTTTTTAAGCGGAAGATTAAATCAATCAACGATACCAACTATAGAACGAAATGCACAAATGAATCTTATTTTACATGACGCAATGATAATAGGAAGTGGCACACAACTCGTAAAATTCTCAGAATTAACTATAGATATGTTTAGAATGGTACAAAATCTTGAGTGGGAAATCGAAGTTCCAATAAGGGATCCGTCTGGAGACTCTCCACAAAATAGATCAGGCTTAGGTGAAGCATCTAAAAGTGCCACAAGCAGACCAGGTAACGTCAGATTTTACTCCATTATATTTTATTATATGCAAACTCCCCTATACTCTACTAAACTACAGTTTGCTTTCTTAAAAGGTTTATAATAAAAGTATTTTATGTAAAGTGTTCTTAAAAATATAACGTATAATATATATTTTTTATTTTTATTAATATATTATATTTTCATTTAGTTGCTGCTACTGCGAAAGAAATGTAAGCGTATCTGGCGAAATAAATTATAGATAATATATTTATTATGTGTATGCTTAATAAGGAATTTTAGTTTCACGTACCTATGTGTAAAAGATACATAACTGTACTAGATATATATTTTAGGAGGTGTAGAGAATGACTCCAGGAGTTTAAATCCTCACAAATATCTTCTATTTAAGCCATCTGCTCGCCAAGTGTTAATATATTTAGCAAGCAGTTGCAACGATTTACCTCCTAATTGTGCTCTTCTTATTTATATCTCTGCTGATGGTCACCATCCTCAGCAAAACACTCATCCTGAAGACTGTAAGTTTTTTATTTAAAATGTCTGCTTTACATAAATTTATTAAAATCGATTGTTCAAAATAAAATTAAATTTCAGACAGCTACGACATAGGAGGACTAATCACTACCTCAAAATCTGATATTTATAGAGAGTACAACAGGGAAACTAAAACCAATATAAGTAAATACAAAGATAAGCATATTTTATATCCTGGGGATTTACATCCTTTCACAAGAAGACCTCTATTTATCATTGTCGATTCTGATAATTCTTATGCTTTTCAACATATACCAAAGATATTTGGACAACCTCTGGTTGTTCTAATGTCACCACTATCTCTACCCGTATCATTAAGTGGTAAGTAGTAAATGCATACTATCTAATGTTTTGGGATCATTCTCACATAAAATGGCAAATTTGACTTCAAGGTTTCGGTTCTTTGTAGCTTAGATATAATGCTTAAATTTATATTCTGATATTATTTCGTTTTAAGCACACTTCCTTCCAAGTTCTTATTTGCGTACTGTTTCAAAGTATTTTCTTATTATTACTATACGAAATGTAATAAAAATCTTAAGCTTAAAATTTTCGTTATTGCTTGTGTGGAACATTTAAAATATTTATTAGATATTAGATTTGATTACCTCTAAATAATCATATGCTTTTTACTATGCTATGAATAGTGCAAACCTAATATTTGTTTAGTTTTACGTTTTGCAATATAAATAAAAAAAAATAAAAATTTTCAAATGTGTTAAAAATTATATTAAAAATTCAAAATATTGTCTAAATAAAAAAAAATGTTAATTTCAATAAATTTTAAGATACAAAAAAATTTAAGTCTGATGTCCCTGGGCCATACAGCTTTGCCTCAATGTGAGTTCTGTCTTTACAGGAAATACATTTTCTCCTTAAAAGTACAGTCGAGATCACACTGTATACCTTAATAAAGAATATAATAAATTATTGAGATTTAAGAATAACTAATACTTTTATTTATCTTAATTATCTATTTTTTTTTACATTAAATCTATCGAATATCAAGCAATATCTACGCTCATATTCGTATTTTTAACTATATCTTTGTAGCACATAACCGCATGCTCCTTTTCTATATTTTTGTTAAATATTTTGAATAAGTTTGAAAAAGAGTACTGAGCTCCATTCCTTTTACCGTTTTAATTTTAACTTTATTTTCTTACATGTATATTTTTTTATTATTTCATGTTCAACGATAATAAACTTATTTAAAACATTATATTTATTTATTTATTTTTATTAGAATTTTTTGATATTGGATGTGTTTTATTAGAATTATTTGATATTTGATGTGTGTGGTTGATTATATATGACACATTTAATAATGAACAACTGTTTCCAAAATTCTGACGAAATCATAAAAGTATCAACCAAATAATAAAACAACAGAAAATGGCGACAAAGAGTACATTGCCTTGAGGTTTTACTTAATTATTAAATATGACCAAAATAATAACACGATAACAATCTTAGCCGTCTTCCTGCACCATCCAAGCCTCGTTGCAAGGTTGCACTTTTTTTAGAACTTGAGGATAATGCTGTTAGCTATCCGTACTGGCCTTTACAGCAACACCGGTTGGAGAGGGAAGAGGTGCTCTGTGCCTACGAAAGTGCAAGCACTGCGTGACTACATGAGAGGATATAGTCGGCGGCAAGCCTCGAACATAAGTTTGGGGCTGGGTAAATTGAGATAGAATGAAATTGAAACGAAATTTGAACGATGAAATATTTTAATTTAATATTCTCGAAAAGTATACGTCCAAATGACGTGCTTTAAATACCTAGCAATTTTCAATTATTTTTTGTCACAAAATGCTTTATTGTGACTAATTTATAAGAGATCAAAAAGTAGCTATTGTGACATATCTCTAATAGTTAGACATATAGCATCGCAGACTTTTTTATAGATATTAATGTTAGCGTGCCTGTGTTTGGTAATCAAAATACGGCTTCTGCGCAAGTCTCCCGTGCATACTTCTGATATGCAATAAAATTGTTGTCGGACTATATGTATTTTCTATTGGCATATAAAAATTTAAGACCTGGAATCATCATCAATGGAAGAATCATCAAATATTCTAAAGCAACAACCTCAAAAAAATTGCCAATAGATGTAAGTCTAATTAATTCACTAACGTATATTCCCTGTTCCAATGAAAGAAAAGAAACGGTGAGCTTAACCTAAATATTTCAAAGACGAAGAACGCCATGTACGAGTATATATAATACAGGTAAATGGCGGGAGGTCGCTGGTGTGGTCTTCGACCGCAGAATACCGGCCAACCAAGCTCCTGCCAGAGCTAATATAAAGAGCATGATTCGAACAGTTTTTTCAACAACAACTTTTTTACAACAACAACTGTTGCCAGCACTATCTCAATACACCCATGTGTGTTAAATCATAGAAATGAAGATGGTAGCATGGATATGTGGCATATCGTGGCTTTCCCGTATTGAGGTCTGTGGATAAAATCTAAGAACGTCGCCTGAGATAGTATGGTCACGTTGTGCGCATAAAGTATCCTGCTATTTTTGTCTTTGGAGTTAGTCGCCCGGGACCTTTTCTTTTATATATCATTAGCCAGACTAATGATAAGTAGAAGTATATCCAAATAAAATTAAATCTGTGCATTTAAATGGCAATAAGCACCAATTTTCTCTATGTTATATGCATTTTTGCGTGACATCTGTTTTTCATTAAAGTAATTACCTCCTTTTACTGCGTAAATTAATATACCTTCCTATCATTTCGTATATTCCATTGTTACTACTTTGAAAATTTACAAAAAAAGGCAATTTCACAATTTTTTTCTAATAATGAGTTAATATTTTTTATATATTATAATTTTATTATACTTAAAATAAAACAACCGGCTTTTTTATTTTCAATAACGCCAATTTTAACTATTTCCTAATTTTCCAACAGATCGAAGAAACCAAGGAAATCTCTTTACCCTTTTTTTGCATAATCCTATAGCTGGACTTTGCAATGCCTGTGACGTCTTTACAGTAAGTATATCAATTTGGGAGAGCTGTGTACATCTTCGTGATCGGTTTATGATTGAAGCAACTAGATTATTAATGAGAATACGGCTGGGTAAGTTATTTATTACTTTATCCCTTACCTAAATATTATGTGTACATACTTTTTTTTCTTTAATTAATTATGGAAAAAAATGTATAGTATAATAAAATATTTTAAGAAATGTCTGTAATCTGTATATAAAATATATGATTTAACCCAAACAAACCATTTTAAAATTTGTGTCTGGCTGTCTTTCTGTTTATCAGAAGTAATTACCGGAACGGCTGAACTAATTTTTATAGGATTTTCACTTTCTGATGAAGAAGGGTATGGAGCAACATATACTTTTTATGCCTTAATTCTCTCGGGGTAGGGATTTACGAGCAAATAAATTACTAATATATTTATAACTCTTAATAGTGATTTATATGCCCTTAATATAATAATAATTTATGTTTCAGATCCTATGTACTACCCTTTTTTAGGAGACGAATTTTTAAGGCTTATGATTTTAAGATATGTTTTTTGCGAAAGTGTTTTGAGAATGCACCGAAGTTTCCGTGCGAGGACAAATCTTCCTCGAGCGTACCCTCCACTACCAGACGATCTATTTGAACATAGAGACCTCGTAGCGATCGTTATACAAATGGCCGATTATATTGGTGTAAGTTTTATGTTTATGTTATTGATTAAAAATGCAAGTAAAAAAAAACAGAGCTCAAGCTCAAAGCTCGTTGTATAATATTAAACCAACTATTTGGGCTACTTTTACTCTTTTGTTAATCTTTACAACTGTACTCTATTCAGGGAGCCATGAGATAACAGATTAACAAACAAGATACTTTATAGGTCACGATTAATGGAGTTAATATATTTTATAAAAATAACTATGGATGTAATACTCTGATAGTACTATAAATAATACTATACAATGATGACTATAGAACTTATGTAACCAGAAAGAAGAAGAAATCGAATATTATAAATACCTTAAATTATATTCTTAATTTTTAATAAATATTTAATAAATAGTTGACATGTAAAAACGCAAAATCAAAGCACCTTATTCTCAAACTTGGAACATATTTTAATAATAATAAATTGTAGAGTCAAAACAAATTTTATTTTACATTTCAATATAATAATTACAACTGTTTATGTAATTAAAATTTACGAACATAAACATTATTTATTTAAATTTATAAATAAATAGATTTTTTTAACAGTTAGGCTTTCAGACAATACAACATAAAAACAGTAGCTAACTAGGTGTTAGCTGGCTGCTATATAAAAATAATAGGTCGGGGTAGTAATATTTTAAATGTATTATTAGTAATCAAACCTCTTTGGGTGTACTGAATGTAACTGGCTGGTTTTAATACCATTAAATGTGACATTCTCAAGATGCAATAAATAAATAAAAATAGTTCCCGCCATTTTTCAATTGTTTTACAAGCAAGCAAAATGAACATATGTGACGAAGAAATTCGGTACATTTAAAAGTTTTATTACAAAAAAGATAAAAATGCGATGAACGCCGCGAATAAAATTTGTGTGGTTTACGGACCTAATGCGGTATCAATAAGAGTAGCACAAATGTGAAATTTTAGTCTGAAAGGTGAGGCTCGCTCTGGATGCCCTTTCACAGTTAAAATCAGTGCCATCTGTGAGGAAGTGGAGCAAGATCGACATATTAGTAGCTACGACATTGCTGAAGAACTGGATGTTGATCATAAAACAGTTTTACGTCATTTACGAAAGTCTGGGAACATGAAACAACTTGACATTTGTGTACCACATGATCTCACTGAGAGAAACCTAATGCAACATGTTTCCATCTGCGATTATTTATTGAAACGTAACAATTCCGAACTATTTCTTAAACAGTTGATTACGGATGATGAAAAATGAGTGACTAAGGATAAGAATGTGCTTAAACGATCATGGTCTAAACATGGACAAGCCCCACAGACCGTGGCAAAACCCGGTCTGACTTTCGAGTCATCACTTTGTTTCGACAAAGTGATGCTATATGTATGATGGGATTGGAAAGGAATCATCCACTATGAGCTTTTGCCACCGGATAAACCTATCGATTCTGACCTCTACTGTCATCAACTGATGAGGTTAAAAAATGTTATTGAGAAAAACCTGCTGGAGCTGGTGAATAGAAAGGGCGTAGTGTTCCACCATAACAACGCCAGACCGCACTCATCTACAGCCACGCAGCAAAAATTGGGAGAGCTTGGCTGGAATGTGTTGATGCATCCTCCGTATAGCCCTGATGTTGCTGCATCATATTTCCACCTGATTCATTCATTGCAGAACTCTTTAGGAAGCATAAAGCTAACCTCAAAATAACGCTGTGAACACCACCTGTCAGATTTTTTTAATCAAAAATCTCAAAATTTCTACAGGAATGGTCTCATGGCACTACCCATAAGATGACAATAAGTAATCAATCAAAACGGCACATACATATTATAAATAATAAAAAATTATACCTAAAAAATTCCTTTGTATGAGCAATACGAAAATACTTTTGGCCCGACCTTATATGCTCCAAAAATTAAATACAAATAAAAGGGAAATAAAAGTCTGAAGCATTTAGTGCAAAGTGGAAACGGAGTGCCTTTATCAGTAGGTTCCCAGGTTCCCTCTGCCTACCCTGCTATGTGCGGATACAGCGTGAAGCTAAAAAAAATAACAATCATAACAAGTTAATATCTTTACTTCTTATTTACCGTCCCCATTTACAGTTACCATTTATACTTTTTTTATAGTAGGCATTGATAATAACTTTTTTAATACATAAAAATATATATTAGTATTAATAAAATTACAGATCCGAAGTCATTTCCATGATGCTTCTGCACCCGGACCTCCGCCAAGGGATTAAGTGTACGTCTAAACGTCAAGTTTACCTAGAGTAACGTGGTGTATTTAAATAATTAGAAACTCTATACTGATTTTAAATCTCAACATTTTCAGTACATGTGGTCATAATATTTTATTTTGCTATTTAAAATGAAAAAAAGACTTACTCATACATATTATATTAAATGTGAAATATTAATTTGTAGTGTTAAACATTTTAGAATAAGTGGAATGATATGTGGTCTATATTATACTCGTATTTGTGAACTTAAACTAACTTTAATAATTTTATTATGTGGGGTTATTTCAAACATAATTATAATAATGAATTCATTATAAATTAATAATATTTACTTTTCGAAACTTTACTTAGTAATAGAGAGCGTATATGTTTGTATGTGTTTCCTTTTATATACTACGGAAATAAATATGTGTTGTTGACAAGTGTATAAATTCCCATCACAAACTAACTGTTACGAAAAGCAAAAAAAANTAATTATTTCAAAATATGTATTTATATGTGTTCATTTCACTCTCCTTTTCTTCGCGGTGTGTGTTCCTCTGAAAAATTACTTATTTGTACATATTATGGAAAAAATGTTTCTTTTTTTCATTCTCCCTCATTCGTCGAACAAATTGTAAATTTTTATGAGAAATATGTTATAAATAATTTTATTTCGTTGAATATTAACTTAAATTTTATTGACAGTAGATCGAGTTAATATTCAATCAATAAAATTTTCTTATGTTAATAAAAAAATAAAAAATATATTTTCTAAGGTCACAAATTAACTACTATCAAAAACTACTTTTACTATGAAGTCCATTTATTTTGTTATGAATATCTATTTTATTATTATTTAACTGAGGTACCTAAAATTTTAGATGAAAAGATTAGTAGGAATAATTAATGATAATATTTATAGTTAAGAACATATACTCATTTTGTGATATTTTAATTGAAGACTTCGAATATTATTAGCCTGTCACGTAAAATTAGCTAAGGTGTGCTTACTTTAAGCTTAATTTATACTGTTGAACATTCACAAAAGATATATATAATATATACATCTATCTTAAATTCAATGAGTTATGTAATTAGTTATAATTATTGAAAATCTTATTTACTCGTTAGTATACATTGTATAATTAGCTATGGATGTATTTCAGCTTTCAATTGTTATATTAAAATAAGTATTAATGTATACAATAAGAATATCATATATAGCTTCGTTATTATTGCATTTAATAGTAGGTTATGTGCATTTCCAATACTTACGTACGTACCTACCATAATTTTAAGACCATTGTACTTCCGGCATATATCTCTACGTAATTTAAGTAAGAATAAATATTTAATAAATTATATTATATATAATACACTTAACATATAATTAAAAAGATAAAAGAATCTTCATATTGAATGTGTTCACACACGTATTTACCAAATAACTCACTTAAAGAGATCTAACTAGTCGTTTTTGCCAGTACGGCTTCAATTTAAGCTTTAAAATTAAATAGCTTGAATTGGATGCGATAGATAATTACATAATATCATATTTGCTTATTTCTTTTTTCCACAGTTACAAAGGCAATGGAGTAATTTGTTCCGCCTTTAGCGGTTGATACACGCTCATTTTAATGTACTCTACATACATAAAATAATTGACAATGGTAACCATTAGACAATCACATACATACGTCTTAAATTTTGTATATAGTATGTGCGTGACAAATGGACGAATAACTCAATATCTCGCCAACTGATTTCGATGATTCTTTTTTAATTTGAAACGATACATTTCAAGGATATTTTGATGAAAGTTTGGTAAGGTTCAGATAATGGGATCCGGTTGAAATTTAAGAAGTCGTTTTTTTGTTAAAAATCATAATCAATATTGAAGTTTCAGTGACATTTATACGATAAGTTTACAAAATAATATAGAACGTGTATGGACCGCTTTACTTTATAAATAACTAAATATGTCATACTAAAAGTTATATTAATAATAACTCTTGGTCAGCAACAAAGTTAGCTTTATGGCATATTTGTAGTAGGAGGCTTTACTCATGTACATACTTACATTAAATATGATCTAGGTTTTCAACATATTCCAAACAAATATAATGAAAAATTAGAATTTATTTAATATACATAGTACATTTGCATTTACTATTTAAAATATGAAAAAAAAGTAGAGAATATTTACTAGATAATTCTGTCATTATTAATAACTTAAATTATATAGATACCAATATGTTAAATATATCACATTTCTTTAAACAATTTCAATGAAAATTTAATTTGTAATAATTGGGTTGTGAAACATCAAAACATTCTGTTTGGTCTGTAATTCTTAATATATTAAAATTCTTGAAATTATGAAGAAGATTTAAATCATGTATTACTTATAATATATCTGTAGGTAAATTAATCTGTAATCATGATATCAATGTATTAAATATTATCTTAATACCTACATAGAAGTTGGTAAAATTTGCGAATCACTGCCATTATTTTAATGAGAAATTGAATGTATTGAAACTAGTGGGAGTTTATTGTAAGGAAGTATTTTTTACGAGGGTAGAAAAAACATGGAATTTATATATTAATTTCAGTTTGAATATTTATTTAAACTATACTCGTACCTACTGTATCCGTCCAAATCGTTGTTTCTTTTTTCAATAAATTTGGCGTAAGGGCACAAGCTTGTTACTGTAAACACGACGGTTGTTGGTACGATTCCAATCCATTTCTTCGCTCTGGTATCAAGCTTTGAGTTCCGTCACTCAACACGCAATGCCTCAAAAATTCGTCGGAAAGTTGGTTATGGAATGTCTTATCACTAACTTAAGTTTCCTCTGCCTACTCTGCTATATGCGAGATACAGCGCGAAGTTGAAATAAATCCCACAGAACTTGAAACTTGCTCGGGTGGAATAAAGCATTAATATAATAAGACCGAGGGATACCAGCCTTATTGAACTTAAATGTATTCAAATAATTTTTCAGTTGTGTATCTCACACTAATTAAGATTACAAAAAATCTTTTGTATTTACTAGTTTATTATAGTATTATACTTGATTATAATAGTACCTACTTCATACAATAAACTTCCAAATTTCATACAGAAAAGGAAATTGTGTTAAAGAATGATCATGGATATGGTTGGATAACAAATTTGCACTAATATCTATTTATACTTAATTGTGGCTTTTCTTAAAGAATTAGTATAATATTCAAAATTAGAATGTAAATTAAATATGATGTTTAATGATTGCTCTCAATAATGTCTGTTTCACATTACTGTTTCAATAGAAAAACTTGAAATGAAAAATTTCAATAGCTACATTTCTCAACACTACATCCTTTTGCCTAAGCTATTAAAATCTTCGTTTTTTATTGTGAAAAAGTGTCTATATGTTATTATAATAAATGGTGATTAAAACGTTTAAGTCTTTGAAATGGTGTGGATGGACGCATGTACCTACTAAAAAGAATTACCTACAGGAAAAATATTTTGTTTTACATCTATAAAAAAATATTTGCTCATTTCAATATTCTTCAATTTATTTTAGTATAGAAATATTTTGTACAGAACATTGGTAAATAACTAAGCTCTGTAGAGTTTAGATTAATTTAATAGAATGTTCATTTAGAAAACAGCTTTAGTATCACAGCGATTATATTAATTATTTACTTTAACGTTTTTTAAATATTCTTAATATCAAAAAAATATTGCAGAACATAAAAATAATTCAATTTAGACATTTTCTTTCAATAAATTAACTAGGTGAGTAATTAAAATTACCGAAATAAAATTGTTTATATTATATTTAAACAATAATAGTTTTTTTAACCGAAGGTACTCTCAATCTTCAGTTAGTGGTAACTGCGTGCGTTAAATTAAATAAAAAAAAGGTCAAGTGCGAATCGGACTCGCCCACCGTGTGCTGCTTATTGGTCAGCAGGGAAGTAAACTTATAAAAGATTAAAAGTAAGACATTTACAACAAATATAACTTTGTAATGGTTTTTTCTTGCGTTTTATCTATAAATTACCTATATTCGGATTTTTTACTTTAAATTAAGTAGGTAGCCAACGAGTATATATACTGATTACACGTCGAATTTCGTACAATATGTAACAAAAATGAAGCATAAACGTCGTCATTATATCTTTTGATTGTGTTAACTTAGAAGTTTAATTTTTCTCCTTCTCGGGCCGTAGATCTGGACATTTGATATTATGTTGACTGACAGGCGGAGTATTAACATTTTAGTACCCTTTTATACTTCAGTCACTTTTGAAATTTGTACATTAAATAACATGTACTTTGAGTAATTTTCAAAGATAATCTATTGTTAAATTTTGCATTCTTATGATAAAAATATTAGGCATAAAAAATATTTATTTGATTGATAGATTTGACTAACGAGAAGTAAGATAATATAAGAAATTAGACTTTATTCGAGTTATGATTACATAATTCTATTAATTTAGAAAAAGTTAATAGAAAAAAATCCCAAAATAGATAATTTGATGTCAACTAAATAAATATCACATATAACTATATATTTTTTCACAGCTTACAGTGAAAATACTACCTTGAATTTTCGTTGATGACGTGAAATGATTACCAAAAATAAGCTCACGCTCAATTTTATATTTAGAACGCTCGCTCGGACCACGACGAGGCGTCCAGTTGATCGGGGATTTTGTACCGACTACAAACAGTTTTTTATGTAGCATAAATGTACAGTGCCCTAAATAAATACAAACAATAAATATAAGTAATGGTGAAGAAAGGATGTGTTTAATGTTGTCTATACTCGCCAAGGTAAACCCACATAACTGGTCCAAAATAATCTAGGAAAGTGATCATAATATACAACTTATTCACACCTATTTTCACCCTAACCCACGCAAATACATCTTGTTTTCAGTAGCAGATTCTCAGCTTGAAACGAAATGTTGTGTTTTTAGTTTAACGACTATTTTTGCGGGGTCTTGGTGAACATAGGATAAAATAATAACAAAAGTAACTTTGAAAGTTATCTGTTCTGTCATCGTAACGTACTTATAAGTAGTGTATTAAAAAAATATAACTAAACATATGGAATCTGAATTGTCACCAGATACTCAAAAAACAATTCCACCGTTGCCGTTAAAAACATATCAATGGGAAGATTTGAAAAGAGATCGTGAGGCAGGTGGTTATCCTTGGACTCATCTCCTAAAAGCACCAATAGAAGGTGAAATAACTGCAGAGGATATTATAAGAGAAACAACACCAAGAAGAAGTATGTCGCGAGATGTTTCAAAATCTCGGACCCATTCACCTGTTGATCACGGAGTGCAAAAAATACTTAATTTAAACTCATCTCCTGGTAGCAGTCGTAAACATAGTGAAAAAGGAAAAGATGAAGGAGTACATATACCAAATTTTTCTAAGGAAATATCCTTAGACTCTGATGAAGACATAAACAAAGTATCCAATATCGAAATGTCACAGTCTATTAGTCAAAACTGTGAATACTTATCAACACCAGTAGAAAAATCTAAAAATGTTTCACCAAAAGGAATTTTAAAACGACGCCTACCTGAGCAACAATATATTGGGGTCACCGAAGTAAGAGAAAAGACTAAATGTTGTCATCCACTTGTCAATAAAATAAAACATTTAGCAGATAAAACAATGCATAAGTTAGAAAAAAGTGATAATGAAAAGTCACCAATGACTAAACGGAAAAAAAACGAAGAAATTCAAGAAATAAGACAGTTAAAAAACTCACCTGGAGCACTTCGAAGACAAAAATTCAGTGCTATTAAATTAGGTGACTCTGATGAAATGAGTAAAACTATGACTATAGATACACCACCACCCAGAACTAAAAAGGAACACATTTATGAAGACATTGAAGAAACTCCTGATACACAAAATTCTCAACAGTTTTCCCTTAACGCAAATGTTTTGAAAGAAAATGATAGCTTAGTGGAAAGAAAATCAATTGCTTCCCAAGATCCAAGTTTAGTTGGTGATGATAATATATCTTTAAAACCGGATGAATATATAATGGAAAAATTACATAAAAACGATGTGAATAAAGAGGCTACATTACTAGATGAAGAAATGGATTCAGAAGAAGCAAACGTAGAAGAAATATTCCAAAACCAAAAAGATGATACAAGGCATAACAATGATTCACCAAATATTACCATTACTGAGATAATAGATGATGACAATAGTATTGACCATTCAACTACCATACCCATAGAAACTTCACCAAGTCCTAGTCCTATTAATATTGAAAGAAAAAAATCAGATGTTGATAAAGATTGGTCTCGACCCAACAGGTAATTTTTTTTATTAAGTCTTTTTAATGTTCATTTTTATTTTTTATTGTTGTCACTAGCCTACGTAACAATGACATAACGATCGCGTTTTAAATGCAAAGCGAACTCTTGCTTATGTACGTCTGATAAATATAGACCTGTCTGACACGTCTTCCTCCACATCGGGTAAGCTCTTTAAAATTGTCATCGGTGATCAGCGCTCGCAGTTGCTTTCACGCTAGGGAATTAGTTCATTTGCTAATTTGTTTAAAATGTAGTGTTAATAAATAGATATTGTTTTACAATTTTTTTTTGGATAGTTTAGTATTTTTTAAATAACTATGCCTCGGGTATAAGTATTCGAGTGGATGATAGTTATGAGTAAATTGCGTCGATGGACTTCCGAAGGCGGGACCCCTTTAGAGAAACCTATAAGACCCACAAGAGAAGGCAGTGTTCAATTGTATACGCCGGAAGTACGGTGTGCATGTCAATTTTTTCAGTGTGATTCGTTATTACCGGAAAGAAGTAATCCTATCGGTACCAGACCAACTTCACGTGCTAACAATATTATTTCAAATATAAGGTAAAGTATACAAAATTATAAATGTATAGTTTATTCATATTTTTAATTACATACATACGGCAAGTTAAATAATTTTAAAATCATGTAATTGTATTCTGCCCGGCGATTGCTGCGGCTAAAACGAGCGCCAACCGTTGGCCTAATTATGACTTCAGAAACATGTGTGGGTGCAATTATATAAATATGTATATAATATCTTTTGTACTTTAATCATAAAAAAGGCGATTTTATTTTTATTTCTGCAATGATATGTGGATTTTTTTGCCTAGCGAATTATAAATAGCAAGTCGAAGCGATAGTTCTTATTCAGAAGATATATTTTTTTCGGTGGTTTATAAATTATTTATTGTCTTTTTCAGTGATCATGAATATGAAATAATAGATAAGCCACCTCCAAATATAATATACACGGCACCGAGTATTGATGAAAAACCAACCATGGTTAAGACTGATGACGAATTATCAAGCACAACGTCTTTAGAACGCAAGTATTTACGAAATATTTCAGATGAAGAAGAGGAAATAAATGAAAGAGAACACATTGATACAAAAAAAAGTGAAGAGCTAATAAGTGCTGAAATATTGCAAAAGGATATTGAAGAACGTTTCTTTGTTAATACTCCTTCTACAGCTTCGAGGACTGAATGTGAAATTAGTACAAGTCAAGTTGATTCCTCAGCTTTAGAAAATTTACCCTTGAAACGAAGTAGTCGAAGTAAAAATTCAGAAATTAGTGAAAATAAAATACAAAAACGCATTAAAGAAGGAACATGCAAATTAAAATCACAAGCTGGCAAGCTTAAAACTAAACTACACGATTTAAAAAATAAGCAATTTAGTTTACCCGACCGATCAAAAATTAATTTTCCTGATCGTCCTAAATTTAAAATGCCAGAACGTCCTAAATTTACATTACCAGACAGACGAAAATTTAGTTTACCTGAAAGGCCTAAATTTAAATCGATCAATTTGACTGGAAAACTATCTATGAAGGACCGTAAAAAATTTAGCTTTCCAGAACGACCAAAATTTAATGTTCCGGATTTTCCAAAGTTCAAAATGCCCGAAAGACCTAAAATTAGCTTTCCCAGTATCGGCAGAAAAAAAGATATTAAAACAGAAAGCTATAAATCTGAGTCAACATCGGATTTACAAAATGTAGCTAGTGTAGATTTCGAGGTAAAAACCTATCCGAGATTATTCGGTCGAAAGAAAAAATCTCAGATGAAAAAAACATCATCTTCACCTACATTAAACAGAGAGGAAACACCACCACCAACTTTTACATTTACCAGAGTAAGAGATAAAAAACATGGTGAGCCTTCTACTTATATACCAGACAGTCCTGAAGAACCTCGAGAGTATGGAACTGTAGACAGAGAAGCTAATTACAACAACGATATAGACGTGCAACAAGATTTTAGTGCTACGTACGACTTTGACAAATTAGAACAAGAATATACAAATGACGACGAAGTCAAACCTAACTACAATGAAATATCATCCACCTCAACTCCTGCTAAGCAAGAAAACACACATATAAACGAAATTAATAATGACGAATTTTTTGTACGACCGAGAGGAATTTCTCACGAAAATATTCAAGTACGAGAATACTTAAGTGATGAAATACGACAAGCATTTAATATTCCAAAAAATATTCTCGCTGATATGGGAAGTGTTACGAGAATAAGCAGTGAAAATGTTTATGCTAACGATGAAGATGAAGATCCAGATTTAATTATTGAAGGCAAACAAGATACGTCTTATTCAGCCGAAGATATAAACGAAAGAGATGACGGGTATTACACATTTCCCCCAGTAAGGCCCTCAAGAGCTAAACGAAAGAAAAAAGATTCTGAATCGATAAAATTTATAGATGATAGTATGAATGCAAGTATGCAATTTAGCGAGGTAGACTTAAGATTATCAGATGATCCTTTAACTAACTTTGATAAGCATGTTAACGAAGATTTAAACTATAGTGATAACGACTTGAATAAATCAGTACATGATATTAGACCTCCTACGGATCTTCATTCAATACATGAATATGCAAATGATGATGTCATAGAATACCCGGACAGTATACCAATTCAATCTCAAACACTCCCAATGCCTCCAAAGAGGAAGAAAAAGACTTTACACAAAAATATCGCTAAGCATTCGTCTCTAAGCGATGTTAATAATTTTACTTCAACTGAAACATGGCAAGCTCCACAAGAACAAATTGAAGATGTAAGTATTAGTACCATTGCTATATTTTTTTTAGAACCTGGGAACCTAACCTTCTTGCCGTGTGATCCCGGCTTAGAATAGAATCATCCTGGTACTGGTGGTGTCGTAAGAGGGGACTAAAGTACGTGTGGTAGAGTCACGTCGCCAGCAAAAACAACACGCATGGGCAGACTCGACCGGATCATTAGCACCCCCGGCATTTAAAACCGGCGTTAAGTAGTGGCTTTACGCCACTGCGTTTCGCATCAGGTAATGCCGAAATGCCGAGCTCCGGCGCCCAACCCACCTTAAAGGCCGGCAACGCACCTGCAGCTCCTCTGGTGTTGCACGGGATCGTGGGCAGCGGTAATCACTTACCATCAGGTGTTACCGTTCCCATTAAGACAATTCCGTTCCCCAATTTTCGAATTCCGCCAAATTATGGAGATATTGCGAATCGTGTGGTGGAACTCAATGCCGCGTTTATTGCCTTCTTACCAGAGCTAGAAAATGAAAAATTAAATATTTCATCAATTGCACGCTTGATAAAATATTAAATTTTTCATCTCCTAGCACGCTTGTGCGCTTGCGCCACGAATTTTTATTTATAAAAATATATATCATGTACCTTAATAAATTATATACACCACAGCCAAAATCATAAAGTTCTGATCATAAAATACACATTTTATATTTTGCCATTTGTTAATAAAATTATCTAGTACAATATTTACAATTCAAAAAAAAATGTAACAGACATGTCGTAAAGAAATAGGATGTTTGTTATGAAGAATAGAAGTTTTAGTTTAAATCAGTGTGGTGAATTATACATACTGATACTGGCAGATGTCCAGCAGATATCTAACTTTTGGACGGAAAGCGAATTGTATTTTTAGACGACCGCCATCATCTTATAGTTGACCCAGTTTAATTCAATTCTGAATATATGATGAATGCCGATTGTTAATTTAAAATAACATATTTTGTAATTTCTTAACATGCCTTTCACAGTATTAATAAAGCAAATATATTGAAAAAAAAAATACCGTTGATAAATTTGAAAAAATATTTTAAATTTTCATATAATATCTTTACAAAAATATAAATAACAAATGAGAGCCAAGTTAAAAGTTATGTAATGCGTCGTCGACTTCACCGACAAAAGAATGGGAGATATTTAGGGATGCCTAGGGCTGCGTGCACTCGGCATAAAATTTAAGATCTAAGTTATACTCGAGAATTTTTACGTAAAGGCTTAATTGTATTTGTAAGTTAATGAAATTCTAGCTTGAACTCGACTATGAGGTTGATATTTGGTTTGGTGCCTGGTGGTAAAAAATTGTCAAGTCAAATTTGGAGGTTGAATTTTATTCCGAGTGGCACAAAACTCGGAACTCATATATCTCTCATTCTTTGGCCGGTGAAGTCGAAAAGGATGCATTACTTAACTTTTAACTTGGCTATCATTTCACATTTATATTTTTGATTGGATATCATTACTTTTTGTAAACAATTTATTAGTATTAATCGCTAATACTTTATTATTTTAAAATCTAAAATTAAGTTCTTTTATCTAACTTTCATACTTAAATTTCTTTTTTTGATGGTAGTAATTAATAATTATATATTAATTTTTAGAATTTTTTCTTGTATACCAAATACCAAGTTTTTAGGTCATCTAGAAGTGGGTTAAGTGTTCGATGAGTACTATCAGAAAAATATCGGTTTTTGAACATTACTGTATCAATAGCTGTTTAAGTGAAATTGTTGAAGTTTTAAATATATTACAAGCAAGTGGCAAATTTTAACAAAATGTACTAAATTTCATACGTGTAGACTAATAGGTTTAGTTTTTAGTTATAGGGGTTATGAAGGGCTCAAAAGTAGCTTGATATAGTTCGTGTAAAATAAACATTTGGTAATTAGCGATCCGCTCGTGGTTTCGCCCGCTTTAACTAAACAATGTTTTGTACCATACATTGAATACTAAAGTTTCAGCTATTTCAGTAAAACATTTCGTAACAATATTGGCACATGTAATACTTTATATTGACATTTTTATTTTTTTATGAACCGGTTCAAATAAAACTAACACTAAATAAGCGAGGCTTGCCAAAATTCAATATTGAAAGTAACATTTAAATCGGTTAAGTCGTTTCTGAGATTAGCATGCACAAACGCACAAAGAAACGGACAAAAATTTAAAAAAATGTTGTTTTGGGTACTATTATATTAATAAATGTAATAGAACACAATAATATTTTTTTTTAGATATTTGCCATGTACAGACAGCAATAAGCGACAGTTTTATTATACGTTTAAGATTTGTAAATGGTTTAGTCTAATTTTCACTTTCTTTATCTTACAAATTACAAAACTGTTTATTCGAATGATGTTAGAGTACATTTAATGCTATTTATGTTTGTCTATGTGCTGTTTGAGTATCTACTCAGATATTCACATAGACTCGTAAGTCTATCAACAGAAAAAATATCAAAATTTTAATTGAAATAATAATTTAAAATTAGTACAGATTAAAATATTAAAATTGTCTATAAAAAAATTAAATATTAATACTTTTTTTTATAATTTTGCAGATTATTGTCTATAGAACTCAACATGAGTATATAGTACCGGTAGCCGAGATACCAATGACAGAAAACAGTCCATTACCCCCAAGACGTACTCGTTCAAGAAGCTCTAGAGCAACATCCTTATGTGACGATGATAGAACATCCCATGGTGCTGAATCTTTAATTCTTGACGCTCAAATTTCACCTACAAATGAAGCAGATATGGAAGTTGAAAACAGTCTACGTCATGAAAGTCCAGGATATGCCACTGTTGATAAAGGACAATATTTACCCAGCAAAATATCCAGACGTTCAAAGAGCAAAACGCCACCTATGAGGGCACGTAAAAGTAATAGCTCAGAAAGAAAATACTACACAGTTACAGGAAGTAAAACATCCATGCCTAATCGGCCACCAAGAAAAAAATCTTCAACAAGCCTTATGACATTAAATAGCTACACGAAAACTTCTACAGATGGAGATACTACACAATATGTAGAAATTGACGATCCTCGTAATGAAGAAGTACACAAAATATTACAGTCTGGTGAAGTTGTAAAAAAGATGAAAGATAGACCTCTGCCTCCTCCTCCACGACCGCCTAGGGGACCAAAACGACAAAAAGAGTGTGATGAACCTTCAACGCATCAATCCAATTCACTTATTGAATCTTCTATGGAAGGCTTGCATACGCATAGTTTTAGGTCACAAGAAGTAGTGGAAATTGAGGTTTCAACACAAACTGATCCAATGCCAGATGATATAGATTTCGAATTAGGAATGGATGAAAATTTTGATATATCAATGTCCAGTTCTTTGCGTGATATTATTGATGAAGAGCCGATATTAGGTAAATTTCAAGAAAAATCTACTGAACTACGACAGATTTCACGTACTACGTCAAGATCTGATAAATCATTAAAGCTATCAGATCCTAAAATATCAAATATTGGAAGATCTTCTCCAACAGTAATATTAGTAGAAAAAAGAGTTTCAAGTCCAACAAGAACAAATGAAAGACAAGAAATTTTAACAGAAGCATCATTGACTGTTCAACATATAGATATAGACGATTCTCAAGTTCCAGATGTGCCACCACTTCCAAAAACCAAAACGCCAAGTACGAGTGCTAAGAATATAAGGGCCCAAGATACTCACTTTTCTCTGGAAAGATCAGATATTAAAAAAGACGCACAGTTAGACAGTTTAACGACGCAACGACTTCAAGTAAAAGGTTTAGACGTAGGGCGACTCAATGTTTCTGAGTTACAAGCTACTAAAATACTTGTGTCTGATATTGAAGGCATGACATTAAACGTAAACGAATTAGATTCAAAATCAGGGCATATTTCTGTAAGCGGAATTGATTTCTCTCAGACAGTAATAGATGAAATTGTAAAAAAATTTGCTGAAATATCTACAAACATTATACCTCCAGCTTTTCATGCTTCGGAGCCAGGTGAGCCTGTGAGACCAGTAAGCAGAGAAGAAGAGACTCAAACAGAAACGTCTCAACCTGAAATCCAAGTTGAAACGAGTACTGTTACTGAAAATATATTACAAACAGCACCGCCGCCACCACCACCACCACCACCATCTACTACTCAACAGGAAAATATTGAAGAAATTTCTCCTCCACAGAGACCCCCTCCTCCAGATTTAACACCTTTATTGTACTCTTATCTGCAAGACATTACGACAGCTACACCTACGCAAACTAGATCATTTAGAGATAGGTATCCTACTGAACTCGAAGGACAACGCCCAACACCTCCACCTCCTAGGCGATCGAAAAGAAAACCTGCTATTTTGCACAGCGAATCCAGTTCTGATGACGGAAAATTAAGACCTTCGCCAAGACGTATGCCTCCAATAAAACCTCAAGAGCCGTCAATTACTGAAGCTGGTGCACAGTTTCTTCGAGTTTGCCAAACTTCTATAAGCAGAACATTTAGGAATATTTTTAATTTATTTATGTCGTATATAAATGGAACAGAAGATAAAAGGGACGTACAAATGGCAATGGTAATTTTTCTCGTACTGATAGCAGGTCTTATTATGTTTGGCTTAAACGACAGCCGTACAATTCATCACCATCATTGGGAGTTCTTCAACCCGCCAAATGGAAAACCATAAAACTTTTTTGTTGAACTTCTCACATATTACAGATCCCCTAATCGAAATAAATGTTTATATATACATAATGAATGAACAAAAAAAATACAAAATACTGAGCATTTCTCCTACCACTTTCCAGTAAATATTACGACGAGTTCATTACGATTATGATATTTGTTAAGTATTTACTAATTTAATTATTTACTACTTTGCTTATTATGTAATATAGTGGTAAGAATTAAAGTAATTATAATATTTATATTTTAGATGCAAATTATATATATGTAAGACGTGCGTATGAAATTAACCCCATTCTTAAGTTTACCTCGCGCTTAATTCTATTGTATGTTACAGACTACGGTTAATAAAATATTACAATAGTTTTGTGGTAATATATAGAGATGAGGTAGCAGTAATATTCAAAATTAGTGAAATTTAAAATCAAGCCGTTTAAGTTGTTGTCTAGTTGTATAAAAGCCAAGTAACTGTTTGCGTTGTTATTATATGAAGTGACTAAGTGTTGTTTTATATGCATTTTGCAAAGTTCATTTTTTATTTGTTCTGAAGTGAAATAAAATTTGTTGTTATATCGTCTTTTTTATTTTGTTACCAGAATAATGTATATTTGAATATTAGATGCTAGACTACCTAAACATTTTAATTCACTCGTTTTCTATAAATAAATATGTATTATGTTCATAATTTTTTACTAATATTGTTTAAAATAATTCATGTCTTACAATGAGCATTGTCAGACGTCCTGATGTTGCCGGGTCCCGATTTTAAGCCCAATATTAAATGTCCCGAACAGGACAGGCATAGTCCCGCTCTTCATGGATGATTCCACGCACTAAGACATATAGACATATTTTTTAATTATATTATTTTTTCTATTGGTTACTAACAATTTCACAACGAAGGATTCCAAAAATAACGGATTTTGAATAAGTAGTAAATATTTACATATCGTCGGTGTCAGGACCTTTTAAATGCAAAAATACGTTTTTTACAGAGTTTTATTGACAGTAAAAACTGCCTTAAAAGCATCATGTGCCAAAAACGCATTACCATAAATTTAATTAAAGGTTTCAAAATCACAGCCTTATTTTCTACTATCATTATTATAATTAAGTTTCATTACAAAACAGATACCAGTCAGACGGTAAGTACGCGTGCACGGCATGCTCACTTTTTCGCGTAAACTCATTACGCGGGAAATTCCCGATCCTAAATCTTGAAATCTCGGTATGTTTTATCATTTTACAAATTGAAAGCTAGAGATTCAGCTAATTAAGTAAAACAATTGTATAAAATAACTATTATAGCAATCAGCAAATTTGTGTGAACTTAGTAGCTAAGTAGAAGATTCTGAGATTAGCATGAACAAGCGTACTGACAAACAGTCAAATGGATAAATTAAAAAATCTTTGGTTTGGGTTCTATTACATTAATAAACGCCGCCATTAAATTTATTGTTATATATCTTCCATGTGCACACGCCAATCCGTAATGATTTCATCAGTAGTATGTATTCGTTGGTTCTTTTATATTACACATTAGCATTTATTATAATAAATAATGTTTCATAAATTTTTTTTTCACATAATGTTATTCTTGTTTAAACTATTATAAGACACAGTGAGTGAGTGGTTACATATCGTTTAACAGAAGATCATTTTTAATTTTTTTTTTATATCTTCTTTAGTCATTTTAGTTTTCATGGTTGACCGCTCAAAAACAGTTCGCTCAAAAATATATATTAAGTTGAAAGTTTTTAATAAAAATATATATTGTTTCACCGGCGCACCATTGTTTGAAACATTGTATAATATAATAAAAAATACAATAGAAGTATTTAGTTTTTATAAAAATATATATATATTAATTTAGATTTTATAAAAAAATATATATTGTTTCACCGGCGCACCATTATTTGAAACATTGTATAATAAAAAAATACAATGGAAGTATTTAGACTAAATAAATTCATAAAGATTGTAACAAGAAAATCATTTGCAGGAAGCGATTTAATATCGCGGGTTCTAGCATACAATATTGTACTGCATTGTGGTTTTCTGACGCTTTGATCAAAATGAGAGAAATTGCATTAAGTATTAGTCAACATAGCGACAAAGAGACAGAGCCACTGTGGCGTAGTTAGGTGATGAATAATGCAAGAAAGAGACAGGAACACTGTGACGTAGTACGTCGCTAACAATTCGGGGAAGTGAGCGATAAGGCCGGGCGGGAGCTTAATGAGGGTGACTGATAAGCGAATCGACTAGTGGGATTTAATTAATCGAAAAGCTATCTTTGGAACGGGTAGAGATACAGCTCTAGGACCTAGCGCAATCGATTCAAATGGGGGCTATTCTTTTTTTTTTTTAGGTTCGAAGCACCGATGAGTGGACTCGCGGGGTCTGGCACACCTCTGAAGAAACGTATTCGTTGGTTCGACGAATACATACTACTTTCATCATAAGTATAGACATATACGAGTAATTACTAAATATTATAAAAAAATATTAACATCAATGTCAATCAATAAAATTAATAAAAGTATACGACTCCAACTTAATGACAGAAAATTAACAAAATATACTCGTAGCTACCAACAAATGTACTTGTTTGGTCTTTGTGTCCATGGCTTACCTTACTTCTTCGCTTATTTTTACTGAAGAAATAATTCTGGTTTAATTTAGATACTAAAGGAGACTGAAACTTTTGGGCCTAAACGTAAAGAATTGAAATGTGATGTAAAAAAATTACTATTTTTTTTTTATTTTTAGAATAGCAAATAATAAATTAATTGACAATCTGGAACTGGAGAAAAATTGAAAAAATAAGATTTAGATCCTTAATCGATTAAAATCAATCATATTTTAAATCAGAGATGTGACAGCTGATTGACAATGATAGACCTTGTCTAATGATTTTTTTACATTTTTGCTTCTGTTTGTCATCGCAAAATCAGGCCGTTAAATAAAAAAAAATAAAAAAAAAACATTTGCTTCTGTCATTACGTTCGTGTCATAACGCATCGACGTTTTGAATGTTTTCCCGTTTGTTTGATATTTTCAACGACTACTGTTTTGTTTTTCTCGGATTTTGACTCTGCCTACTTTGTACGACCCTCGCTTCCCCACTGGACTCTGAAATCTTTTGGATCTTACGACCGCCACGCTATGGATATGAATCGCTGTGTGAATTGTGGGATAGCCAATGGACACTGCAATACCCTAGTCCGACGACCTTTAGACGATGAAAACCACCACAACCTGGTTACTTAGAGGTGTGATATAATCCCGACATATAAGCAGGAAAATATATTTCTGTTACATTTTAGTTGACAGCTTTCGTAGAGGAAGGGAAGCTATTGCTATGAAATACTGCAATTGTATTGTAGGAAGACGAATGGTAGGCTGCTGTGCTCATGTTATGAGTATTATATGGTACCTTAGTTGGGCTAGGTACCAAAATAATTTAGTTCCACCTGCACACTTCTTAGATGACATTTTAATAATAATAGAAGAAGAATAAAATATTCATTAAAATGTGTTTTATTTATAAATAATAAACATTAATGCTTAAACAACTCAGTAATCACATATTTTATAGAAGTTGATATTCAAGAAATTGTGCTGCGAACTTAACCTCACATTTATCAAATTTCTAATAACTCAGCTCTCAGATTGTCAAAATTTATATAGATTTCAGGGAAGGAATGATGTACCTAAATCTATTAAATCATACCATTTTCATCTCTTTACATTCTGGGCCCAAAAATGTATGGAATAGTTTGTCTCCTTTGGTACACAAACTACCCAGACGTCGAGCATATAACATATGTGATATGTAATGAGCAAAAGATTTGTGGGTCAGACAAAATATTGGTTGAGCGTCGTGGCAGGCACAAGGGTGCGACTGTAACGCTACGGTTGTGGGTTAGATCTCCACTCTAGGGAATGAATTATTATTTCCTAATATTTTTCATTTCTTCGTTTTGGCACCATGGCAAAAGCCCGGCGTCGAGTTCCCCCACTCAAAAAGCAATGCCTCGAAAAATTCGTCGGAAAGTAGGGAACGGAGGGTCTTAACACTAGGTTCACTCTGGTTACCCTGCTGTATGCAGGATACAGAGTGAAGCTGATTTTTTAATAAAAACAAGTATAACATTTAACAATAGATATGTTATCCTTGCACTGAATATCGATACAAAATATAATTACGAGAACGTTAATTTACTGCCAGAATAATAAGAAAATCCAGGAAAGTAAAATCTTAAGACACCAATTCCAATACAATAAATATTAATTTAGAAACGTAAAAATTTTTAAAGACTTAGTCATTAGCCTAAAGTTTAAACTTTTTAATAAAACTTCTAATGCAACATCCGCTTTTAAACAAGTCAACATGAAATTTATGTAAGAAACATCTTGAAATTTAATTTAAATATTCTATTAAAAAATAATTACTAAATTAAAATACTTAAAGGGATAATGTACTTTGTAAATAATTTCAAAAATAAACAGCGATTTATTTCGACGTCAAAGTGTTGAAGAACATTATACTCTACGGTCTACAGAATATAATGAAGCTCGTTTAATACTTTGACGATATGTATTTGACAGTTTTCATAAATATAAGTTTGTTTGATTGTTAATAAATTTATCCACTTGTTTAAATAAATATTTATAACATATTTGATTTCTGTTTCTTATATTTGTATATAAAACATGAATAATTGTAACTTTGCCTTTTCACGGAGTAAATGGATCGCTTAGAAACGGCGCCACCTCTTAGCATAACTAGCCAACTATTAGAGCCATCTATTATGACAAAAAGAACTAAAGTTTAATATAAGTCTTAAGCAATTATTACTTTTATATCTGTGTTACTATATAAAAAATCAAATAAAACAATTTTTTCTAGTTTCTAGTAATAAAATTTTATTTAATTTGTATTCCCTCTTAGTATTTTTTTATTATTATAATTTTATTTAATCTTATTATATGACATTGACATTTATTTAGTGGTTTTCGTCTTAATTATTTATATATAAATAATTCAATAACTTTCATGATTTTATATATTTAGCTTATTTCAATTATGTAAAATATCAAAATGAAGTTTTATTAACAGCAGCAACACATTAAACCTTTTTATAATCTAAACATTCAAAAAGTAGGTAATTAAAAAACTGCGACTGCAATTTTATAAAATTTATTAATTTTGTAACCTAATTCATGAATCGATTTTTTTAATAATCAGAGGCAGAATATTTTTTACTTTTTTAGAAGCTTCGTAGATAAATATTTATGTTTGATTCATAGTAAAATTTATTGAATCTAAATACGATTTCTCATAATTTTTTCTTAAATATTTTTATTTTCTACTTAAACATAAAAATAACTACTAATATAAATGATTTAATATATAATATTTAATAGTACGCAAGTGTGTTGATGCGCCGTCGCAAGAGAGTAGCGCGCGCCCATGCTACTTAGCTTGTTCGTTGTCGTGCCGTACGGCAGCTGGTTGCGTGTAGTGCCGTAGTTATTCGCCAGCTATCATCCCGATTGCCGCGTGCTATCACAACTGTCCCGATTTATCTTAACTAAAACATAATTTTGTTTAAAACTATGACATACAAACGATGCCGTTAACTTTATAAAGTATTTTGAATTGATCAATGGTTTCAAAATGTAGAATTTCGAATACCTAGTGCGCTTTCTTGTGGTGAATGAAATAAATCTCGCTGCTGGTTTCCGCAGTTTCTAACTTATACTCGAATCGTTTATTCGCTTCGTAAGATAGTAACTATGCAACAATGTGGATTTTGTACGATGCTTTCGAGCATGTTAAGAAAAGCGATGTGTATAAGCAGCAGAAGAGGGAGCAGTGAATCTTATTACCGTGAACTTGGCGATCAAGACACTCTGGTAAGATTATCTTCAAAATTTTCACGTAATTGCCACTTTATTGAGCTCATCATACATTTTATTATTACTGTTTCTCATAATATTCTTATCGGCCTACCGTGCCGTGTTATACACATGCCAGTCGATTGTGTTTATATGTATATCTTCTAATTGGAGTACACATGGTTGTGTTGATCTGTCAAATAGGAACATTTTACGTTTTCCTTATTTCGTTATTTACTTTATATCTTTTTTTCATTGTAACTTCATATTATTTGCTTTATATTATTATGTTATTCAGCTGCTGTTTGACATGAGTGAAAGTTGGTTTCACTTAGTCATTAGTGACTTGCTGAATCTTGATCAAGTGGCATACATCTTTATATACTTATTATTTAAAAAAAATATGTTTTCATCTTTTAATAAATCAACTATAAGTATAAATATGTTTTTATTTAGTATTATATTTTCCCTGTAGTAAACAATTTTTAGTAGGTCAAAATGCAATATGAATGTGATATATATGTAATATCTTTAATTATTATTATTTAGATTTTTATGTTTAAAGTTATAGTCAGTAGGTAACTAAAAGCTCCCAAAACATCACAGTGCATGTAACAAATATATTATAAATACATTATAAAACGAAATGAATGTGGTTACTAGTAGTGTTATGAAATTACATCTACAAGCACTTTTACTGTTGTATTTAAAATATTTTAAAATTGTAATATTCCAACCTTCCATGCTAAAATCCTATTGAATTTAACCCAGCTGTACAACTATGGTAACGATGAATTAGGTAAATTTAGGTTATTATATAAAATAAATATAAGATTTAAAGCAAATGAATATTAAATAATTGAAATCATTGTTTGTTCAGTCTTTTTATATCCATATAAAGTACTATAATAAACTATTTTTTTTAAATAACCCTTAGCATAAGATTTTTTTTAGTAAAGTATAGCAAGCTCTACTACATTATAAAATAATACTATTTAAAATAAAATGAACATGTTAAAATCTGAAATAAGAAAATCTACAAACTATTTAATAAAAACCTAGTTATTATTAGGTCTCACTTTGATTCTTCATTTATGAAGCGTACAGTTAAATGTTGTGCTACTGCATCACAACAGCCCCTAATTATTACATTTTAAAGTTTAAAATGTAATTATACATAATATTATGATATTATAAATTAAAAGAAAATACAAATTTACAATTCTTTTTGAAGTCTATGCAATTGTGAAATATTCACATTTCATTTACACATTTTGATGCAAACATCAATATACACCATCAAAAATATTTATATTATTTCTATGATAGGGGTAGCAGTGCTTATAATAATAAAATTTGATGATTGGATTTGGATGATTTTTATATAAAGTTTTTAATATAATTTTAATTTTTAATCTTGATTATTCCTAAAATAATATGATTTTGAATAAATAACTATATACTAATAAGCACAACGGTGATTTTATTGAATTATTTATGGATGAAGGACATAGATTGTCGTATAATTAAATAAAGACAAGCTTCACGCTGTATCTAGCAAACAGCAGGTTAGGCAGCGGAAACCTAGTATTAAGACACTCCATTCCCCACTTTCCGCCGAATTCTGGATGCATTGCTTGTTGAGTGGCGGAACTCAACGCCGAGTTTTCCCTCGACACCAGAGGGAAGAAATGGAAATATAAATTTAAGAAAATATTTCATTTCCTCTAGTGGGGATCGAGACCACAACCAGTATTCACTTTTGTATCCCTGTGCCACAACTGGCCTTTAATGGCCAAATAATTAACCTTTCAAAACCTTTATTATGAAAATAGAAAATTGAATATTTTTTATTTATTTCTAAAATATTTAATTATATTCATTTAAATTTTTAAATAGTTTGTTGTGTCATAATCATTCAAAAAAGTATGTATTAAAAGAAAAAAAAAATAACTAATTACGACTGAATGCCTATAAAACGCATTAAAAATAACTAATCGTGAATTGAAATAAGTCATAAATATAAACTATAGTCACACAGTATAGGTAACATCGCGTCGCACGACGGACATTTATTTAACTCAATTGGAACTGACCTACCTTAAGTTGCTATTGTGGCAGTTGATATCAAGTGACGTTTAAATGTTTTACTTCAACTAATCTGCGACTTGTTTATTGTTTATTGCTAAATAATTTTCACAATACGTAAATATCAAATAAAAAGATTTGAATTATTTCATAGAATAATATTTGAACAATTTTGTATTATTCTGACAAATTTTCACGCATTTTTTTTAATAACATGAGAAGGACACTTGAGGTCCGTGAAGATAACCGTTGCACTTATATGTATAATATGTACCTTCCTATAACAAACGGGCAAAATGTTTATTGTCTTGCGGCAGTAGAGCCTCCAACTGGTTTCCATACTTTACTACTGACAAGTTACAGCGTATTATTGTCACCAAAAATTCTGTTAGACTATTTTTAGTATTATTCTATCAGACGTATTACGTTTGTTTCCAATAAAAATCAAGACTACTAAACAGATCGCATTCAAAATAATAACCTCAATATTTTTGTTGCAAATCATTATAGTATTACATTTTTTGCTACAGAATATCAACAATGTTGTTTAAGTAATTATTATTTTTATAACATCTTACTTACGTTAAGTATTGATAGTTTAGATTTATATATTCATATTTCATAACCCATTTATACATGGCGTTCGGTGGACATTAAAAAAGGAAATTAAAAGAAGAAAAGAAAATTACTTGTTTTATGAACACTACAGGTGTTCATAAAAAAATGTAATTACAACCTTCGATTACTGTAGTAAGGCTCGTTAATATTGGGCCAGAAAGACAAGCAATCATTTTAGCATGCAATATTTAAACAGTAATTCACATTTCAAATGGTCTTCGTAGATGCTTCGAATATTCTCAAATAATTTCCTCAAATAATGCAAGCCTTACAAATATAAAAAAAAAAACATATTTCCGGGTAAAATGAAAATATTGTGATTGATTATAATTAACTGAGGCCAGTCACGGCGCAGCGGCACGAGGTGTGACTGTAAAACCGACTGGTTGTGGGTTCGATCCCCACTCGAGGAGATGAAATATTTACTTAAATTTATATTTCCATTTCTTCGCTCTGGTGTCGAGGTTAAGCGCGGCGTTGAGTTCTGCCACTCAACACGCAATGCCTCCAGAATTCGGCAGAAAGTGGGGAACGGAGTGTCTTAACACTAGGTTCCCTCTGCCTACCCTGCTGTGTGCGGGATACAGTGTGAAGTTGATTATAATTAACGAATAAATATGCGATTATAATTAACGAATTTAAAATAATCCATCGCTACAAATACTTTCTAACATAGTTAAAGTACTATATCATAAATATGCGTGATGCATATCCAAATATACAATGCAACAAATGAACTAATTGAGGGTGTTCTCTTTGAATGAATATTATTTGGTTCAGTATTTCGGTCATTTCAGTAACTTGAAATGTTAATGTGGACGAAATAACTTCCATTCATTCTATATCTACTATCTCTGCTATTAGTAATTTGAGATGAAAAAAAACCTAAATGTTATAGTTACAGAATTTTAAAAGGATCAGATCATCGTTCCACTGTACGGATATATTGTGGGATATCATGCTATTAATACTAAAATTTTTAATAAGTGTAAATTCTTCGTCCTTTTGAGGATGGTGTTGCAAAGATATAAAATAAATATTATTCGTGTGTCTTATATGATATGGGGGACTATTTTTGGCTTCACCCCGAATCCCGCATCTTCCAAAGTATATAAAGGTTCCCAGTGTTAAGACACTCCGTCACTTATCGCGTTATTTTTAAGACAATCGCCTGTTTTGTCTAGTAACTTTAGCGCGGAAAGGGAAACATTTTATTATCCTGGGTGGGAATCAAACCCACAACTATCGTGTTAACGATCAGACACAGTGCCGCTACCCCACGACGGTGTTATATGAGCGGCTTAATTAAAATTAAATGTTTTGTATCTAGTAGTATTAAGTTATTCTCTTGTAAAATATACTTTAATATCAGCAAAATCAAAATAGGTAAAGCTAAAACTCGATGTTTCCAAAACGATTAAACTAATTGCAATTTACATTGAATTAAAGTTTTGCGTCCGTCCTTCTGAAAAATTACTTAAAATACCGATAACTACTGGATGGAACCGAATAAATTTTAGCATGGTAATAATTCTAAGCCTAATGCAACTTAAAGCGTAATTTTCGTCATAGGGTAAATGCAATTTTAGTAGAAAAAACAACTGACATAGTCCAATTACGTCGATTACTCGCAAGTAAAGCTAAATTATACTTAAAATTTAATTATAATATAATTAAAATTCATTAAAGTGATTAATTAATAAATCACTTATCCTTCTATTTTATTTTACCACAATTTAAAAGAAGAAAGTACAATTAATAATATTTTAGTCTATCATAAATATTATTTTAAACGTCATCATTGGTGACATTCAAAAATAATAAAGTGGTTACAATGAAAAGTAAATGTATTTGGAAAGTAAATTCTGATTGTGAGTTCATAGCTTATAAAAGTTGATAGTGTGTTTAGACGACGTGGTGATGTGAACACATTTCAATCATTGGTTGTTACATTCATTTATAGCAGACTAGCGGCCCACTAGTCTGCTATAAATGAATGTAACGCTGCTTCGCCCGCATATTTTTTATTATGCTGCATTTGCCATAAGATAATCAATATAAATTATATAATTAATATAATTTATAAATTCAATAATTTTGAGAATGTGCAAGCATTACATTACATTAGGCTACTTGCGAAGACAAAATCAGCGGCAAGGGTGCCCCCCGCAGGACTCGTGCCTATGCTTGCGGTCGTAAACGGAACGTTAAATTATTTTAATTTTACATTTTGTCAAAAAATATACGCTGAAATTCCACGCTCTAAAAGCCAGTTCATATCCATAAAATTTTCTTGATGATGGAATAACTTTCGCTCGTAAGTTTCAATATCTTTAACAAATAAAAAACGTTGATGTTTACGTTCGAATATCACCTTACAATTTTTTTTATCACAAAATGCCATTTTGTGACTTATTTATAGGAGATAGATATATGGTATCGCGGATTTTTTTAGGATTTATAAAATAGAACATTTCTTCCATACAATGATACATATTTTACTATTTTTGGGGCGCACGCGATTCACTTATATAGGTATTAGAGTTGTGGCTCAGGCGCACAAGAGTGTGATTGTAAGGCGACGTTGTGGGTTCGATCGCCACTAGGCAGAATGTTTTTTATATAATAATAATATTTTCATTTCTTCGCTCTAGCACCAAGGCAAAAGCGCGGCGTTGAGTTCTGCCTCTCAACACGCCATGTAACGATAAATTCGGCAGAAATTGGGGAACGGAGTGTTTTAACACTAGATTCCTTCTGCCTACCCTCGTATATGCGGGATACATAGTGAATATTTTACCTTTCTTATTTATCAACCGATTGAAATAAATATCACGGGGAGTTTGCTAAAATATAAAAATGCACTTAAACCGGTTAAGCCATTCCTGAGATTAGCGTGAACAAACGCACGGACTAACAGACAAACCTACCGAGTTCTATTACATTGTTATTTTTTTTTGTTTTTTCTAATAAATCATACATGTACAGATCGATGCCTTACCATTATATTGTAAGTAACGATAAGTTGTTTTTTTGTTCAAAGATTCTATTGAATATTCTTATGGGAATTACGAAAATGCAACTTAAGGTTTTAATTATTTTTACATTAGAAATCTTTACTGCTTTTATGCTTCACTTCATATCGTTTTCTATGGCAATTGCTACCCTAACACACTATCTGTCAAGGCGGTCGAATTAAATATTTTGCCTAACTGTAAAAATTAGGTCATCCTTCAACCTTTTCTAATATTTATCATCTCACATACATATAGGGATATATCACATACATATTATAATGTACTAAAAATACTTAGTCTTGCCATAAATATTGTTATTTTACAAAGAAAAACATTTTTTTTATTGTACGTAACATTAATTACTATTACAGTGTGTTACATTAATATGAAACCATAAAAAATATATAAAGCTTATTCGAAGTGGTCTCCATTGGCTGCAATACAGTCCTTTAAACTTTGAGGCCAGTTATTAATAGCACTATGCAATCTTTCTATGGAAAAATATTTCGCGGCCAAAAATACTTCGGTGCCAATCAAAAGATTGTTTTAAGGACTCCAAATTATCATGACGTTTAGAGAAAGGCTCTAAAAGTGGTCATAAATCATAATCCAGTGGATTAAAATCACCACTAGATGACGGCCTGTCTTCAGCTCTGATGAAGTTCGCAATATTAATATCTAGCTAAGATTGGGTGGATCGTCCTTCATGACCCGGCGCCGAGACTTGCTGTATGGATCGTCCTTGGTTAGCAAAAAATGATTTGGTAAGGGGTTTAACTACCTGTTCAAGAATGATGATGATGATGAATGTCTTCATACACTTGTGTCGATGTTTTGATACCTTTTTCAGAAAAACATGGCTCAATCACTCCTTTATAGCTGTTGTTGTAAATTAAATAAATTTCTCATCCTTAAGGATGAGACAATTTTTTTAACCTCCTTTTCCGTACCGCTTAAGTGGTTGTTTCGATTTTACCACCCTATTCTTTTTCAAATTATCAGTTTAGAAATAACCAGTGTGCCTCTTATATACTGAAAGTAATAAGTCAACTTTTAAAATACCCGACATGGTTCCACGTGCTACTTTCATCTCCTGAGATAAAACCTTTTGCTACAGGATTTCTTTGATTTCTTTCCCTTACTACTTTGATCGCCATTTTCGTACAAACACATGACAAACGTAGACGGCCAATTCTTTTCCTGTCACACGCAGAAAAGATTTCATTGTAACTAATAATAGCCCGGCACACAAACATTTGACTAATACCAACCGTACAGAACTCCATTACTCCATACTTACTTTATGTAATGCAATCACAGCGATTCCATTGAAAATAAAATAATTTCCAANATATATCATATATATATCATATTTTTTATTTATATATATATAACACAACACACACACACACATAATCCGTGCGTTTGTTCACAATAATCTCAGAAAAGGCTTAACCGATTTAAGTGCAGCGGTTCGTCAATAAAAAAGGTAAACACTCATCATCAACATCATAATGTTAAATATTTTAACAGTAGTATTTACTATCCACAGCCTCTGCACGTATTTTACGTCAAAAACTTTTGATACCCAGAGCCAGAGCGAATGAAGCGCCAACTACCTTCCTTACCGTTCATAAATCTTTTCCGTTCTTTGATCACTCATTCATTTGATGTTTCTACCCATTCCACAATTTTCCATACTTAACCAACTTCTGCACGTTTTTCTTCATTCTCACCATGATATCCTCGCTAGTACCTGCCATTCTGTGTATCTGTTCATTGCGGCTTCGATCAGCTAAACTAATCAAGTTTTTAGTTATTAGGACATGTGGAATCCCACATATCCTGCGAAAAGATCATATCTCCACAGCATTAATCTCTCTTTTATTCATCTTCTACTTGCAACGGTAAATAACTGTGTAGAATGGTGGTGAGATTCACCATTGATAATTTTATAGCCATAACGATTTATTATTACTAAAACATTGAGGAAAGATAAGGAAATATTAGCCTGTAATTCTATTGAGGGTTGAATATTATCATTAATAGAATTGAGATGGTTTAGGAATATATAAATATTGTCCGTAGGTAAAATTGTAGAGGTGTCATCTAAGTGGACAAGGTGCAGAGCTAAGAGCCATCTCCTCAAAAGTCCTCCATTTATATTGCTATTACCGAGGCGATCACGAGCCAGAGGCGATTAGCTTCCCCAAGCTGACCGCCTCTGGCTCGTTAGGGCGGAAGGCGGCTATCGTGTGCCGTCCTCCGGCGACCCGGTGTCTTGCGGCGGACGGCGAGAGCGGCTCGAAGCCCTCGGCCCATCCACGTTGGGCAAATGGCGCGCCAAGGCCGCCGCCGTCTTCAACAGTTTCGGGGCCACTATCTTCCTCCTCCTTTTTCGCTGCAGGGCGGGCCACACTTGGTGGTGAAAAGTTGGCCCGCTGTGGGAATAGCGACGATAGCACCCCTCGGAGAATATACGGTTGGAGTGACTAGTTGGAGAATATTCGGTAAAGTGTGCTGTACGGGTCTTGGTCTATTCCCGCAATCATCTGGTCGTGCGACTCGCCTCTCGCAAGACCAATTTCCTCCTGCAGCCGCGTACTCGCGACATAGACCTGGTACAGTCTGTCTTCCTCCTGTATCTCCTGTACCCGTCTGCGATAGTGGCTGTACTGGCGTCTCGCGTCAATGCAGATGTTTAGCAGTTGCGCGATCTCCCACGACCACCAGTACACTTGCCACAGCTGAGGGCGGCGTCTGGGTATTGACGCGTCACAGATACGCATCAACGCGCTCTGCGCCCAGGATGCGGCGTTTTCTGCAGACGCCAAGGGCAGCCAGGATTCTACTATTGCGGCCTCCTCCAACAATTCCTTGTCGAGGCGACCCAATTGCCACCGCTTTACTCTCGCGAGGTTGGACTCTGGCTGCGCCGCTGGATGTGTGGAGGTCTCGTATAAGATGTAGAGGTGATCCGAGAGAGTCTCCACATCATCCAGCAATCGCCAACCATGAATACAACGTGCTAGGGCAGGGCTCGCGTACGTGACGTCCACGACGTATCCGCCCAGCCTTCGCTCACACTTGTTCTTTGTTCTCGGACAAACCGGTGACAATTACCCACTCTGACAGTGTCACACCACGCACATCCGCCCTTGCGGAAGCTCACACGCTGGACTTCGCGTTAAGATCGCCCGCGACCTCCGCCGGACGAAAACGTTCTACCATTTCCCCCAATCGAATGAGAAACTCTTCGAACTCTCCAAGAATTCGATTGGGGGAAAAGTAGACCCCTATGACAACAAGGTTGCCGACAAGAGCCACGACGGATCCCGCACCTTTCTCTACCCGTGAGAAAGGCGAGGAGCCCGCAGCGACCTGGATGATCAAAGCTACCGCCCCGGTGTTGATGGCGACCCAGTTGTCTCAGTCGGAAACCCTGTAGGGCCCCGAAATAACCGCCACCTGAATAGACCACTACGCCAGGCTTTGTACCAATAAGTCCTGGGTTCTGGCGCAGTGGTATATATTTGCCTGCAACAAACGTAGAGCTTATTATTTGACTTCTACTTGTTGCACCTCCTCTGCTCTGGCTGGGTGGTTGGTACTAGCCGGTGCTTCTGGCCTTGTACGTCTCCTTATCACTTTCTTGGCGCTGGATTTTGTGCAGGTGGCACTACCCGCCTTATGATTAGCAGGCTTCTGTACCGCCTCGCAAACGGGACAGTGCACATCGGCCGAGCATCCACGTTGTTGATACTCGGGTTGGCCACACCAGAAGCACTGATTACTCCGGTCGACTAAGTTGCTGCACTTTGCTGCCATGTGGCCAATTTCATGGCAACGGTAGCAACGCTGAATGCGGGGCTACAACAGCTTCACTCTCGCGGAGACAAATCCTACGAGGAGGAGGAGACGAGAAGTCTTTCTCCATTCATTTTCTGTGCAGTCCCAATAGGACAGCGAACCCACATCGTTCCTAGGCCGGTCCGGTCTTGGTTTATTTCGCCAACTTTCACATGCGACTACTCGACATATTGCGGCCGTAACGTCCTCCGGCCTAACATCCTTCAGAGTCGTCGAGGCCACTAACCCTTAACTCTACGCACTTTACTGGCCTCGAAACCGGCACTTCTTCAGAGCAAAGGACTCCGCGCAGCTTCTCTGCAAGTGCGTCCGCCTTATCATCGGTGTTGACCCGGCATTCTAGCACCAGTGGATGGTAACCGGAACCTAAGGTCGCTTATACCCAGGTCTTCGAGTTTGATGTTTTCTTTGACTCTGGTAAGGACATCGGTGTAGCTCAGCTTCTCAGTGACGGCTGGCTGCAGCTTGAGCACTACCATCTGCAACCTAGATCGACGCAGCTTCAGTTCCTTTTTTTTATTTTAGTTGCACGGCCGCCAACATTGCTTTAGGAGCCGTCTTCTTTTTGATCCCCTTCCTTACAACGACATTCCATCCCTCAGCCATGTCGGAGCCGGGAACAGTGGTCGAGGCTCTACAAGTGTGGCTGGCTTAGGAGTGACCGTCGCCGCTCCCTACTTGCCCTTACCCTTCTGAGCCTATGGCGCAGGGTTTGCCGGTGCCATTAGCGTGGTCACTATGGCCTCTGCACTTGCCTGTTTCGGACCAGCCTCTTTATTTTTATCGGCCGCTAATAGTGGCCGCATCCTCTTTTCCGGAGGGAGTCGTTCCTTAAAGATTTCCAGCCTTGTAATAACCATAGTGCCCAACATCACAGTGCCCACTATGTTGTCGACGGTCAGAGACTTCGCCGGTGCCTTTAGCGTCTCTACCGTTCTGGAATGCTCCACTTCCGCTCTTAGGAGGGCAAATTCTTTCCTTAAGTCCGTCAACTGCAACCGCGTGTTTTAGGCTTTTAGGAGATGAACTTGCTCTGACACGATCCTGTTCGCAAGGGTGTTTTCGGCCTTGGATATCGAACCTGCAACCTAGGATACCCCTATTGATTATTTAAAATAAGATAAATTTTGCGTGCGCTTTTTAATAAATTGTACATATTGATGGAAATCTGTTTTTGAAAAACACGTTTCGATATCATTGCTTAGGGTTTTTATAATATTTATTCGACAAATTTAAATAATAACGGTGTTCTTTAATGAGTTGACACTTCGATCAACTAACTATACATTAGATAATAGATTGCATACAAATATAGCTTAAAAATATGGCAAGAGTCAATATAAACAGAAATTCGAAATATTATTACACGCAGACTTATGACATAAGATCATTTCTTTAAAATCCAACATTATAGTAGTGTGTTAAGATTTTTTTTCGACTAGCGCGTAAGATATAAAACGAAAAAAACTCAGTTTTTTTTAACCCTCTGCTACCCTCGCAGGGAGTCCACGGGTGCATTGAGGGAGAAAAGTGTCCACGAGACTACCACGTCAGCGTTAAGATACTAGACTACCATCTCAGTAAAATGGTTATATTTTCATACTGTCCCTATCTTAGATAATGTGTATTTTTGTTGTGTTGTTTTTTGTTGTGTTGTTTTTTGTTTTTTCGCGTAAGTTTAGAATTTATTTTTATTTACATAAATTAAATATATATTTACTAATATTAAAAATAAAATAAGAGGTCAGTCGTGGCGCAGCGGCACGAGGTGTGACTGCAAATACTCAACACGCAATGCCTCCAGAATTCGGCAGAAAGTGGGAAACGGAGTGCCTTAACACTAGGTTCCCTCTGCCTACCTTGCTGTGTGCGGGATACAGCGTGAAGCTAATTTAATTTTTTTAATTTTTAAAAATAAAAATATAAAAATTTGCTAGTAAAGAATTGTGAAAACCTAATAAAGACTTTCTTCTCATCATAATCGAAAAATGAAAAATGATACTACCGTGTCAGTATGATTATAAAAATTAAGGCAGTCGCAGAGAGTTAAACAATATAAAATATTGAAATAAAGCATAGAAGTCATGGAGTCGCTTTGTTGAATATGTTGACAAGTAGTAAATTTTCTAAAAATGAAGTATTTTATTTATAGTAAATTTATTAAAATTATCAACACCATAAAACATTCATTTTTGAAAAAATCATAACTGTCATGTTATGCTGGATCCCGGTGCGAGGAGGAAAGAAAAATATTAAAACAATCAAAATTAAAACAACCACTCCATGCATTTTTTAGTCCAGACTATCCAATATTCGTAGTCGCAAATTTTGACGAAACGAAGAAATATTTGTATTTAATTGTTTAATACTGATTTTATAAACCTGTGTGAGTTATTTTAGCATGTTGGCTAAAGTTGCTAATATTCGATCAATTATAACCTAGACCAGGGGTTCCCAACCTTTTTTTGATCAAGGACCACTTTTATTGAGGTATAATAAAAATTTACTGTGATAATCAAACAGAAACTAACTAAAACTCAATAGGAACTTACATTAAAAATATATATGTATTTTACGAGAAACTTCTGTGATTTCCCGCGAAAGCGTCGTGGCGCGGTGTAACAATCGTGTGATAGTAAACGCGACGGTTGTGGGTTCGATTCACAATGGGAGAATAAATTATTATTTATTAATATTTTTATTTTTTCGCTCTGGTAAACAAGGCAAAGCACGGTCATTTGACAGTGTTATTAGGCAGAGGGATATTTAAATTTTTTGGCCTGTAATTTAAAAACTTTATTTAACGGCTTTGATCAAACATGATTTCACGTGTGTTTTTCCGACTGTGTGAGGTTTTTTAGATTGTGCTATTAATTTAGAAATCTCGAACGACGCTACTACGTGCCATGTGCTCCCATCCCGTCGGCTTAAAATAGGATTACCCTGGTACTGATGGTGTCTTAGAAATGAATAAAATATATGTGGGAAATTCACGTCCCCAGCAGTGGCAACAAGCATAGGTCAATTATCTGGCCCCAAGTTGACTCAGGCCTTTGTGCCCGAGTAATGTATACTGTCACAGATCTCCGCCGCTCATATCGTAATACTTGGCGATTTTAATGCGCATAATACCAGTTGCCTTGGACCATGCACTACAGACCACGCAGGGAGAGCTGTATTCGACCTTGCTAGGGCGAATGGATTGTCACAAGTTTTTGAGCCACCTACGTGACTCCCGGACGTGGACAACCACAATGCCTCCTTATCCGTGGACCATCCGTATGGACCATCTGCTGACTTCACATCCGGAATCCGGAATATCTGGTGGATCACCGATTGATCAATGACCGTCAATATAGCTTCCGTCATGGTAGAATTTGTGATTTTAGGATTTACCTAACCCACGGCTGCGCGGCGGTCTGCAGCTATCGAAAGGAAGGGAGAGGGCCTTGCAATTAGTTTGGATATGGACAAGGCCTTCGATCGAGTGTGGGATGAGGCGCTTCTGCAAACTTCCATTCTACGGGCTTCCTCAGGATGTATGTAAGTGTATCGCCAGCTTTCTCACTGGGTGCAACATCAAGGATGTTGTCGATGGATTTTTACTCATAAATATTGCTCGTGAACGCTGACGTCCTCTTAGGCTGCGTGCATCTCTTACACTGTTTCTTCTGAATATCAATGACATGTTGCTTAATTCTAACATATATTGCTAAGTGCTATCATCTGGATAGCACAACGAACGCTGCTTTATACTCCGGTCCAGCAAGTCTTTCCATGGAAAATATTGACCAGTGCCGAAATAAACTTGTGCCTTCTTTTGAAGAATCTCCCCGGAACGTTTCCTTATGGGGTTAAAGTAACCTGCTACAATTCAAATCCCAAAAGACAGAAATTTGCGCGTTTACCACAAAAAAAAATCCATTTATCGGGTCACCAGTTCTCTAGATTACTCGTTGTATAGCCGCGGCCAGTTTCATCATATTGGGCCTTAGTGTTTCCAGTGACTGCTAGTATCGCGATCATCTGAAAAGCAAGGCCAAGTTGGCTTTAAAGAAATTGAGGATATCAGCAGAGCGAGACAGTCCTTCACGTCAAAACACCGATTGGCCCTGTAATGGGCCAAAGTTTTCCCTCATATGGGAAAAGTATCTCATTTCTAGGCTGTTGCACCCCCAGCTTGAACAGCCAGGCAGCTTAAACCATTTGATCGAATACAACGTAGAGTCATATGAGTCGTTGGGGAGCCAACGGAAGGGAGGATTTATGAAAAGCTTGATACTTTGGATTTGCGTAGAGACGTCTCCTCGCTGTGTGTTCTCAACCATGCGGTTGAAATATCATGGGCAATGTTTCATTAAACTATTTGTCCTGTCATCTGCCGCTTAATTTTTCAATCGCACAGTTTCGTCTCAGGCACTCCACGTGCCTGGTATCCAGATGGTTAGGATGTTATTTAAGCTTGTGACGTACTGTGCGGATTCTTAGAAACTTTCTGCCACACGCCACGCATTTGTGGAATGGTCTACCGTAGCAGTATTTCCAGGTCGATACTACTTGGGTACCATAAACGTGCCTATCTCCACCTCAAAGGCCGGCACTACCTCCACTGGTGTTGTGTGTGGCGATGATAGTGAGTAAAATAGATGCAGTGAAAATTTTCATTTAATGACAAACGAAAGATTTATCAAAACAAAAAAAAAATACTTACCTACTATTTAGGGATATTATTATTCACCGACAAATTTAAAAATATAATTGAATTGATGAGTCAAATCCAATAGGTACTTCGAATTTAAATAACTTTGCAAATTGGCAAAATACCATACGTTGCGACGTCATAACTTCCTTACGTTAACTGGCATACTTAGTTCACAAAATTTATGAATTAATGTGTAATTATTTTAAAATATTTTAATAAATTTTCGCGGACCACCTTTAGGCCTCTGCGGACCACCGGTTGGAAACCACTGCCCTAGACGAAGGATTACTGTCTATAAAACGGCAAGAGAAATACGAGCACGAAAAATTTTGTGTTCTTATTCGATTTTAGTATGGTCCAATCTCAGCCAACGTGCGGACGTGCCAAAATGCCTCAGTGTGCTTTATAAAATCAATATTAAACATTTAAATACAAATATTTCATCATTTGGCCAATATTTGCGACTACGAATATTGATTGGTCTGGACTAAAACATGTATAGAGTGGATGTATTAATTTTGATAATTGTTTTAATTTTTTTTAGTTTAGTTCTTTTTTTCTTGTGGCCATCCGACACGACTAGCCTCATCTGGAAAAATTATTAAATTAATTTAAACCTGCACAACAACTTCCGTTCCAATCTGTTTGATTTTTTTACCATAATTATATTTTTCTTATAAAAATTTTAAAGTCAACAATTTTATTCATTTAATTTCATAAAGACGACAGCTCTACTTTGATCTCAGTTCACAAATAGGTATATTTCTACTTTGTCAATGACATTAAAACACACAAGATAGTTTTGTCGCTGGATCTTGCTTTCTCTTAGAACCTATTTAAAGTTTCAGCACGAAATCTAGGCTGAGCTTCTACATTTTGGTATAATACCATTCGTACAAGATTTGTGGATGCGGCATACAGATGTTGAATATTTTTCGAATATATTTATATGGTGAAGGCGAATAAAAATGAAGCGTTAACGCAAATTTCCTAGCTGGAGGATACTTTGCAAACGGTATTGTTGAATTTACGGAAGTATTGAAAATGTACATAGAAAAAGATGTGTTTCCTGAACATTTTGAACATAACCATTAAATATGTTTAGATAAATATATATAGCTCAAAAAGAAAGTTAATTAATAAATTTAATCGCTTAATACGTGAGGATTACTCACGTACAGTTGTAGAGTGTCGCTCGACTAGTTTCGGACCCCTTAGTCATGAGCATGTCGGATCCCATCGGAATCCATTGACAACACGTGAATAAGCCGCATCCCTTTGATATTACACTGTATAATAGTTAAGATTTTATAATAATAAATTTTACTTAAAATAAAAGACTTTATATTTAGTTAATTTACTAAACTTGCCAATCTATTATCAACAAAGCGACTCCATGACTTCTATGTTCTATTTTATATTAAGGAATTTAACCCTCTGCGACTGATGTAGCTTAATTTTCACAACTATACTCATTTTACAGTTTTCAATTATTATGAGAAGAAGGCCAGTCGAGGCGCAGGGGCACAAAGTGTGACTGTAAATCGACTGGTTGTTTGGTTCGATCCCCACTCGAGGAGATTAAATATTTACTTAAATTTATATTTCCATTTCTTCGCTCTGGTTCTGGTTCTGTCGAGGCAAAGCGCGGCGTTGAGTTCTGCCACTCAACACGCAATGGCTCCAGAATTCGACAGAAAGGGGGGAACGGCGTGTCTTAACACTAGGTTCACTCTGCCTAACCTGCTATGTGCGGGATACAGCGTGAAGCTGATTTTTTTTTTCATGAGAAAAAAATGTCTTTGTTAGGTTTTGAATATTCTTTAGAAGCAAGATTTTATATTTTTCTTTTTAATATTACTTAGCATAAATATATGTATTTATAATAAATTAAATTAAATTCTAAAATTACGGGGACAACATATTATATAAAATAGAATAAATATAACCATTTTACTGAGATGGTAGTCATAACGTTGACGTGGTAGTCTCCTGGACACTTTTCTCCCTCTATGCACCCGTAGGCTCACTGCGCCCACCTGTCACACACTATCCGACGCGTAAGCTCATTATTATAAGCTAGTGAAAGCCGCGGTGCTTATATTTGAAAATCAGTGGTAACAACATGAATTTTATATTTCGCGGTGTCTATGGGAAAACCACGCCAGTCTCAGTTAAAAACAGTTGAAAGAAAAAATTGATAGATAGATTAGGAATAAAATGTTTTATATCCATTACGCGCTATACGAAACTAAGCCTTAATACACTGTTATAAGGTTGGATTTTATTGAAATGATCTTATTATCATAAGTCTGTGTGTAATAATATTTTAAATTTCTGTTTATATTGACTGGTGCCATATTTTTGAGCCGTATTTGTATGCAATCCTTTATCTTGTGTATAGTGGATCGAAGTTGCTAATCAAGTAAGAACACAACGCTTTTTCTGCTTTTATTTCTTGAGCCGTTTTTTAGACTAGTGTCATCCTTAATCTAGTGTATAGTTGATCGAAGAGTTGACATAATATTTTTTTACTTACCGGATTGACCATCTTTATGCAATATTTTATGCCTTTTTTGCCATGCCAGTAAATGAATCAACTACTAACAATGCAGCTAAGGCTCCGTTAACCCTGTTACCGGCAGCAATACGCCTTTCCACATCCATCTCGTATCTTCTATCTCTACTGAACATACTTCCCAAGTATACCACTTTATTCACTTGTTCTAATATCTTACCATTTACACTGATCTTGTATTCCGTCGTTTCTTCATCTGTTTCAAAAATCAGAACCTTTGTCTTATTCACATTGAGGCTTAGACCATTATATTCACACCCTTCTTTCAGAGTGGTGACCAATGCCTGCAACTCGCATTCTGATGATGCAATAAGCACTGCATCATCTGGGAATAGCAGGCAATATACATTCAAGTCACCCACTTTCACTCCCATATCACTTCGTTTCACTCCTTGGAGACAGTTATCCAAATACAAATTGAACAACCAAGTGAAAAGATCTGATCCATACACCCTTTTCCAGGTCTAAAGACTCGCTAAGCATCCCACAACAGCCTTTCAGATCTCTCTTGCATTCTTCTCGCTAAAACTTTAGCATAAACTTAACTACCTAAGCTAATCAAACTGATAGCCGTATGGCTTGCGCAGTCTATCTGTGAACCTTTGCCTTTATATAAAGTCACAATGACCGCACCTCGCCAATCGTCTGGGGCCTCCCCTGATTCCAGCATAAATTGGCCCACCATATTTGATCATCTCGGCAGTAACTCCATCTGCTCCCGCTGACTTACCGCATTTCAGACTTCGTATTGCACTCTCAACTCCTATCTATAATAAACAGTTTAATAATAAATCACTTTAGTAATAATATTTATCAAAAATATCTTATAGGTATATTTGTATTACGTATACGGTATCATTCGTTGGTCGGGCCGGTCAAACTCGATTAATGTCTCAAAACTGTGAAAACTCATCACTTACTTTTGCCGATGTATGTTATGTACCATTGTATATCTTAAAGAACCCTGGATTTAATAGCAGGCACGTTTTAATTGGAATAACTAACTTTTAACTTTGTAAAATCCGAAAATATTGAAAATCCCGGTTTTTTGTAAAATTAAAACCGGGATTTTTAAGACCTGTATTTGGTCCGATATCCCGATTCAAAAATCCCGGGATCCCGGATTGCGACCCCTAGTCAGCGCCACTTCCACCCTGTATACATAGTATAGTTGATAGAAGAGTGCAACCTGTACATATATTAACTTATTTAAATTTTTGCCTTTAGGAATCTTTAATAGTCCCTAGTACATATATAAAAACAACTCCTTGGCGCTTTATGAATTCTTACAGTAATTTCATCATATTAAATGTTATTCCAGTATTCTTATTGAATTTTCTACATATTTTTCTGGGAATATAATTCAATAGCGCTCTATTGAAAGTATGTCATTTTCTAGGTGAATCTTTCGATTTCCAACGAAATTTAGGCACACTTATCACATTTCTTATAGGTATGCTAACTATATCTTAAACTTAAATTCAAAAGCGTTATCTGTATTTAATTTGTACAAAGGAAACCACTCTTATCGCAAATTAGTTTATTATCATAAAACGTCAATTCGTATACGTGAATTTATTGAAAATATGAATACTTATACACTCTAAGCTTCAATATGGCTAATAAAATACTATCTTTTATGCAATTTAGTTACTCAGGGTTATTACTTATTAGTATAGATTATACTGTAAAGATGACCATACAAATAAGTATAATTACAATAATACGCTATTTATCATTTGTCATTCGTCTCAGCAAAAATAGCATTAGCAAAAAAAAATTATAGCAAATAACACAATTTTAAATCAACTTCGAAAAGAGAACGAGTTTGAACAGACAAATCAGATCTAGATCAGAGTCTAATCGACATTAGACTATTTTGATTTCTCTGTTCTTAGAAAAACTGTTATATCATTTCATCCAAAATTAGATGCCAATTGCCAAATTTTGTCCAAAAAGATGATTTCAGCACGTGTATAGACAGTCCCCCCTATACATTTTAAAGGTTTCGTATGGTCAAATTGATAATAAAACCGATTTAAGAAAAGAGGAGGCTCTCAATTTGACCGTTAGTTATTTTCACCGAAATATCACATATCTCTTAAACCACGAAATCAAATTGGTTTAAACTAATTTTCCTTTGAAATTATCATTAAAGTCTATAATCCCAATTTTCCTCTCTGCAGTTCAGAGAGATGCGGGGAGGAGAAGGGGAGGGGGTATCAGAGTCCATTAATTTTACTACAAGACACGCCATGGATTGCTACCCTTAATATATATGGTTTATTTTTCAAAATCATACTATATCGATATGTAGTGGTTCATAAAATACACCTACCTCCCGAATCAACCACACAATACCCATAGTTTCCGAGTCAAAGGACTGTGACATACAGATGGACGGACAGACAGATGGAAATGACGAAATTATAGAGGCACGATCGGCCTAAGCGTTCGGTTTGAGACGCATCTATCTATTCACTGTTGCTTGTAATTAAATAGCACTTTGTAATTTATCTGTATACTTTAAGTAAAAAATATTAACAGTAAATTAAACGAATACCTACAAATCAATGTAAACTTATCGAAAAAAAAGTTTTTTTAAATTACTCTTTTGTTTTATACAAATTAATGATAATTCAGTGATAATATTTATTTATTTATTTATTTATATATACTTTATTTTTTTCTCTACCAGCCAACCTTGTCATGTGTGAGAATAAGTCTGTAGGTGTGCAGAAGTAAAATATACCTACATATACATACATTAATATTCTATAAATACATAATTATACAAGTAATCTCTATATATAATAAAATATAATTATGATAATATAATATCGATATTCTAAATAAACTACAAAAAAAAGCAAACCATAAACATATATATACCATACTAATATATACAAATGATTACATAATAAATTAAATAGATGAATATTATTTATTTATACTATTTTTAAAAAAATGCTCTTTTACCCGGCGCTTGAATACCTCACGAGAGGGAGCTGTTCTTATGAGCTCGGGTAAATCATTCCATAGCCTGACTCCGGCGACTACAAAAACGTCAGACATGAACCCTGATGTATGACGGGGAGTGGCCAGCATAAGATTGGATTGGGAACGTAAGGATCTATTATAGAAAGAGGAAAGGAATGCAAAATCGGAAGATAGGTATGTGGGAGACTGGGGATCGAAAAGGATGGAGTAAAGTAGACAAAGAACTCTAGACCTCCTGCGATCAACCACGGAAAGCCAGCCAAGCTGCCTCCTACAGGATGATATACGGTCATACTTGCGGAGGCCATAAACAAAGCGTATACAAGTGTTGAGTATGCGCTCAAGCTTGTTTAATAGATCTTTGTTCAAATCCAAACAGCAAGCATCACCGTAATCAACAATAGGAAGCAGCAAGGTGTTAACCAACTGTAGTTTAGTCTGCATAGGTAGAAAGTTCTTTAGACGCATCATGGAGTGCAAGGAAGCGTAAACTTTGCGGGATATCTCTGCAACATAATTGCTCCAAGTTAAGCTGCAAGTTGTCAGCATAAAGATGATATCGAGTGGTTAAAATGGAAGTGATGGAGTTAATGAATATTGAGAAAAGAAGAAGAGAAAGAATACCGTCTTGAGAGACACCAGCTGTCACATCATGCCAGTCAGAAAAGGCCCGCACGAACCGACTGCTGACACCCCTGAAGATAAGACGAAAACCATTGTAAAGCTGTATTGGAGACATTAGCATAGGATAAGAGTACAATAGGCAGATCGTGGTCTACTGCATTGAANAACTCTCAATAAAGCAGTAGTAGTGCTGTGACCAGTTCTAAATCCGGACTGTAATGGATTTAATAGGTTGCATTTAGAGAAGTGACTAGAGATTTGTTGGTAAACAGTGGATTCTAGAATTTTGGAGAGGAAAGGGAGGATTAAAATAGGATGAAAATGTGACGGTAGCGTAGGATTACATATTTTAGGGAGTGTGAGAACAAATGCCATTCGTCACATCACGGGAAACTGACTGGAGGATAAAGAAAAATTGATAATGTGAGTTATTACAGGAACCAGGATATCTAAAATTGATGGTTGATGTCGTCCGACCCTACTGCTTGCGGGTAGATGCTCAAAGTGTGCACACGTATTTTTCGTTTTTGCTCTTATTTTGTTTTACTTATAATATTATATTTAAAGTTATAGTAATGCA
>JAAIXJ010000693.1:82000-102128 GCA_013403705.1 Heliconius hermathena | reverse complement strand
GTATATATATATATATATATATCTTATCAGATTTAAAATAGGTAAAAAAAATCCTTCAGCATTTTTTATTGGATTCTACAGAAAATATACAAAGGAATTATTCATTTTAAATTAATTGAATGAACTTATAAATAAATAATTTACATACAACAAAAACTATATTCAAAACTTAAAAATATGACGGCTCTTTTATATACTCACAATCGGACAGCATTCCTTTAGAATCCAAACGAACGCTGTCCGACTGTAAAACCATTCTCATACATACGAGTAGCTGTCGACGCTACTCACAAATCACAAAACGGATTTCGAATGGTTTACAGTGGACGCTTGCCATTCTACAGATATGTATATGTATATAACTGAGATGAGTTTTTCCCGTTTGTCTTTTACTTTTACTAAATCAAATCAAATCAGCTTTACGCTGTATCCTGCACACAGCAGGGTAAGCAGAGGGAACACAACGCCGCGCTTTGCCTCGACACCAGAGCGAAGAAATGAAAATGTAAATAAATATTTTATTTCCTCGTGTGGGGATCGAACCCACAACCAGTCAATTTTACAGTCACACTTTGTGCCCCTACGCCACCACAGGCCTCACTGGCCTTACTTTTACCTATTTCAGTTATATGTGTAAGTAGATTCATATATTTTTGGTCATATTTTTGAAGCAAAAATATATATGCTTAGCTTAGCTTATTTATATTGACCAGTAAGAATACTGGTCAATATAAATTTCTATACTATAAGAAATATGGACATGGATCTTAATTTTTCTATAGAAAATTATTTATGCTACAAAAATAAAACACAAAATTTTCTTAGTCAGGAACTTCTAAAGAACATATTTTGTGTAATTATTCGTATTAAAACATTTCCTTAAGCTTAAAAGTCTAGATAATATAATACCTCGCATTATACCACTCGCTATTTAATATAATTATATTCTGTCTTATACTTCAATACGATATGATTTAATTAACAATAATAATTTATGATGATAATTATAAAGTGGCGGAACTCAACGCCGCACTTTCTCTCGACACAGAGCGAAGAAATGAAAATATAAATGTAAATAAATATTTTATTTCCTCGAGTGGGGATCGAACCCACAACCAGTCGATTTTACAGTCACACTGTGTGCCTCTGCGCCACTACCGGTCTCTTTGAAGTAATTAAGTTACTTATATTTTCTTTGAAGCAAAAACTAGCTTCTACTCGGGAGTTCACTAGCGATGATGTATTAATATGATAATTGAACAGTGAGCTGACCGTCGTCTTTATAAAAGGGAATCAGTTTTACGCCGTATCCTGCACACGGCAGGGTAGGCAAAAGAAACTTAGTGTTAAGACACTCCGTTCCCCATTTTCCACCGAATTCTGGAGGCAGAGCGTGTTGGATGGCGGAACTCAACGCGGCGCTTTTCCTCGATACCAGAGCGACGAATTGAAAGTATATATTTTAGTAAATATTTTATTTTTTCGAGTGGTTACAGTCATACACCTGTGCCTCTGCGCCGACTGGCCTCAAGATTCACATAAGGGAATGCCAAAAGGCGTTAACTATATTCAATGGCTTCATTATTACATATACGTGACAATGCAGTAATGCCAATGAAGATATACACCATTTTCATTTCTCATATAGTTTGGTTGATCGTTTTATTTATTTTATAAAATAGATGCTTAAAAAGTGCATTATACTAAACTTTTTTTTGACATAATTTTCTTCACAATCAATAACTCTATCGGAACAGAGAGAAGAAGTAAGTAAGAATACACACACAAAGATTTCTCTTTTTTAAATGCATACCGATGGTTCCGTACTAACTAATTGAGATTAGTTTAGTTTATTTAAGTTAGGTTTAGGTTATTAGTTTTATAGCACAACTTGTAAAGTTGCAGAAGTTAAAATTGCAAGCGTATGCATTCATTTAATATGAAACAAACTACAAATATATCTTTGTTATGATTTTTTCTGTGGTCTGAAGGATCGTAGAGCTGAATATTTTTTAATAATTTCTACTTAATATCTCCACGCGATATCGAGATAAATGGTCTTGACTTGACTGACAACAGAGTCGTTTTTACACAATATTGAAATAATATTTCTTTAGAAATGTCAGCTATTTCCAAATTTAGATAGCTAACGTCTTAATTGTATCGTAGTTCAATTTAAAGCTGCAAATTAATAAACCACAAGAAATGTCAAAGGAGACGGAAAGTTTTAGGCCCAGATGTAAAGAATTGAGATATGGTTTAAAAAGTTGGTAATTTTTTTCACTTTAACAACATTAACCAAAAAGTATTAAAATATTATATATCCCAAATATATCAAAAATATTTGTTAATTTTAATTAAGTCTAAGTATTTTAACACACTAATAAGTGCATATAATTACAGTATAGAAAAAGAAAATATCAATTAATTACTGTAAAAACAAAAATAAATTAATTTGAGTCGATTAAATCGATCGTATTTTACATTATGTTATATTTTACATATTTTTTATTAGGTGACAGCTTATCTAATGTTTTTTGACACCTTTGCTGGCATTTTTTTGCTTAATTCGCTTCGTTCGTTTGGATGTGTTTTGCGTGCATTTCCGTTTGTTTCATATTTTTAACGACTACTACTTTTTTTTATTGATAATCACTTATTTTATTGGGGTTTGATTGTGCTGTGAACTTAATGTCACTTTTACCAAATCTGTAATAACTCAGGTCGCAGTTTGTCAAAACTGACAGAATTTTCAGGAAGGGTATGATGTACCTGAATCTATTAAATCAAATCAAAAAATCAGCTTCACGCTGTATCCCGCACACTGCAGGGTAGGCAGAGGAAACCTAGTGTTAAGACACTCGTTCCCCACTTTCTGCCGAATTCTGGAGGCAATGCGTGTTGAGTGGCAGAACTCAACGCCACGCTTAGCCTCGACACCAGAGCGAAGAAATGAAAATATAAATTTAAGTAAATATTTCATCTCCTCGAGTGGGGATCGAACCCACAACCAATCGATTTTACAGTCACACTTCGTGCCGCTGCGCCACGACTGGCCTCGCAATACAATATCTATTAAATTATATCATTTTCATCTCTTTACATTGTGGACCCTAGAATGTATGCAATAGCTTCTCTCCTTTGTACGTACGTTCGCTTGACCAGGCAACGCCGTGCCGTTATCGGATTTCCATAATTCAATTAAACGGCTCAAATTAATAGCAAATGTACTAGAAACGATTATAACTTATGATTTAATTCTGTAATATCAGCTAAAACTATAATATTTTATAGATATTCGGTAGTTTATATTTGTTATATAAATACACTGAATGCATATAACATTGTATTGTGAGGCCAGTCGTGGTGCAGTGGCACAAAGTGTGACTGTAAAATCGACTGGTTGTGGGTTCGATATCCACTCGAGGAGATGAAATATTTACTTAAATTTCCATTTATATTTCCATTTCTTTGCTCTGGTGTCGAGGCATTGAGTCCTGCCACTCAACACGCAATGCCTCCAGAATTCGGCAGAAAGTGGGGAACGGAGTATCTACTAGGTTCCCTCTGCTTACCCTACTGTATGCGGGATACAGCGTGAAGCTGATTTATTTATTTTTATTCATATAATATTGTCATCTTATGTGTTTAGTTGGTCTAATAAATAAATCACACTCATTGATAGTTCTTTCATCAGTATTAAATAATCCAATATTAAATCTCTATTTAAGTATTAAAATCAATACACTACTTTCATGGATGGAAATTTCTATTGGACATGGATAATTTCTTTTTTTTTTTAATTTCACACTGTATCCTACACGTAGCAGGGTAGGCAGAGGAAGCCTAGTGATAAGACACTCCGTTCCCTTACTTTCCACTAAATTTGGGATACCAGAGCGAAGAAATGAAAATTTTAATTATTTCTATACCTTGAGCGGGAATCGACCCCACAATCTGTCTAATATATTGAACCCACAATCTGTCTAATATAATGTAAAATGGGCAGAATTATATAACGCAACAAATGACACATTTTGTAGGCGGTCGGGCCTTGAATTTAATTCAAAAAAACAAAGAGAAGAAGTGGAATTTTTTATTGCTTTTAAACTTTACACAGTTTAAAAAGTCGAGAACAGAGTGTAAATAGTAATGCAGAAAGAGCTCACGGCGTTGGCCCTTTTACGAAATGTTAACAATTGCTATTCTGATATTCAATGTCCAACAGTCATGGCTTATTGAAACTAGTTTGCAGGTGGCTTTTGAAATCGAAATAACAATGTACAGTAACGACTATTTGATGAATTAACAGTAAAATAAAAAACAATAAGTACCTGTAGTTTTTTGGGTTCCGTACCCATTAAGGAAAAAAGGAACCTTTATAAGATCATTTTGTTGTCCGTCCGTCTGTCTGTTTTTCTGTCTATGTCTGTCTGTCAAGAGCATTTATCTCAAGAACGCTTAGGGATATCAAGTTAAAATTCAAACCATAGACTCAGATCTACAATCCTATGATTTTCTGAAAAAACTTATTTCTACATTTACTTAAAAAATAAATGTAATAGGGTTCGGTCAACCTAGGATTATGAAATTTTTCATCTAGTATCTACAGGTATTACTAGTATAGGAAAAAAATTGGAAACTATACATTTGTGGTTAATTCCTTAAAAAATAATAGCCTTAAAAGGAGAGCAAATTTTAGTAAAAAAGCCGCTAGTTCAATTGAGGTATCAGATGAAAGGGCTCTGGCTATGATAACCCTGAATTTCAGAAAAAGCCTGAGACCTCCAATTTTTATATGGAACCCTCGGCGGGGAACCCTTGAAAAGAGACAAAATATACTCCGCATTTTGTATACCAGATTGGGATAATGGAAACACAATATTTCCACCTTACGCCCAAGTTCTTTATATAGATGTGCTTATTCAACATAGACATTTACCACAGTGGCCATCGAGTCTTTAAACTTCTAATATTATGTATAACTGACGCTGTCGTGGCGCAACTACACAAAGTCTGACTGTACACGTGACGGTTGTGGGTTTGATGTCTTTTCGGGGGAAAGAACTATTTTTATTTCTCTGTTTGGCAGCAAGACAAAACGGCGTTTGAATTGAACAGCGTGAAGCTACAAAAAATGTGTACAGATATAATATTATAAAACGACAATTATTATAAAACGTATATAATAGTGTTATTCGCATTATGAATAAAATATAATGTACCACTGTGGTAAATATAGGCCAGTCGTGGCGCAGGAGCACTGGTCGTTGGTTCGATCCCCACTCGAGGAGGTGAAATATTTACTTAAATTTATATTTCCATTTCTTCGCTCTGGTGTCGAGGACAAGCGTGGCGTTGAGTTCTGCCACTCAACACGCAATGCCTCCAGAATTCGGCAGAAAGTGGGGAACAGTGTCTTAACACTAGGTTCCCTTTGCTTACCCTGCAGTGTGCAGGATACAGCGTGAAGTTGATTTATTTGAACAAAATATTGTTTAGAAAAATAACACACTCACTGTTAATAACAGCAGTTTAATTGAATTATGGAAATTTAAACATGACTTCGGTCGGAGCGGGGGCATAAATTCGACGACTCTTGTTTCTTGTTAATTTACGAGGCCGGAGACCCGTCTATTGTATAAAGCAAACACTATAGGGCCATGTAATCGAAATGGGGGTCGCATTAATACTTGTAATAAGTTGTTTTTGTACGTAAAAGCGATTGTTAGCAGATTATTGGATAATAACTTAATTAATCTCAAATTAAACAAGTCTTTAGGTACTTAAGACATTTTAAATATTTATTTACCAAAGATAAATACCAATTAAGTTTATGTTAAAGATATCAATGTTTCCATAACAATCTCAATATCAAATAAAGACATTTATTAATAATCAGCTTCACGCTGTATCCCACACACAGCAGGGTAGGCAGAGGGAACCTAGTGTTAAGACACTACGTTCCCCGTAGACCATTGCGTGTTGAGTGGCAGAACTCACCTGGCTTTACACCAGACCGAAGAAATGAAAATATAAATTTAAATAAATATTTCATCTCCTCGAGTGGGGATCGGACCCACAACCAGTCGGGTTAAGACATTTATTGAGTCAATAAATTATCAATCAATGCAAAAAATTTCAATTCTTAGTATGTTTCTAATTAAATAAAAAATTTAATTTAATCATATTAGTTACAGCTTTAGTAGAGCACAACTTTTAATTAAAAACAGTATGTGTATGCCAAATATTGTTTAGAGGTAAAGTTTTAAATTCAGGTCATAACTTTAGTGGAATATTCATAGAGCTGGCGATACATTTTCATTATACTGAGAATACTAGTACCAGTTAAAATGAAATATTACTCTGTGAAACAATTAACGATATACATATATTTCGTCATTCTTATTAAAATAATTTCGTAAAGTATATTTTAATATTCATTTTCGTATAGGAAAAGATGATAGATGAACTTAGAGCATTTTAAATAAAACTATTTTAACCGGATTAATCGCGTATATTTTGTATTTTTATACATTTTTGGAAACCCGACGTTTCGAACACTTTGCAGTAGTCCGTGGTCACGGGTAGACTGAGGTGGCATTCGTCTGTCAGTTGACATAATTATTATATCAAACTACCGCCAACGATTTCTTAATTGCCTCGCGTACTGCCCTGGATTCCTGCAGAATGAGCTGATAGTATCTTGCCCTCTGGTATGGTGGGTTTGAGACTTCAATGATTTTATGAGTGGGTCCCAGGTGGTAGAAAGCTTCCAGCCATCCTCTCTATTGAAATTAGGATATTTTTGTATTTCAATAGCCTCGCGGATCATTCTAGGAATGTATCTGTTTTCCTTAGCGAGGATTTGGGGTTTATCAAACCTAATGTAGTGGCTGGGTTTATCCACAGTATGCTCACACACAGCTGACTTCGATACATGCCCATTCTTGATNCAGCCACTACATTAGGTTTGATAAACCCCAAATCCTCGCTAAGGAAAACAGATACATTCCTAGAATGATCCGCGAGGCTATTGAAATACAAAAACATCCTAATTTCAATAGAGAGGATGGCTGGAAGCTTTCTACCACCTGGGACCCACTCATAAAATCATTGAAGTCTCAAACCCACCATACCAGAGGACAAGATACCATCAGCTCATTCTGCAGGAATCCAGGGCAGTACGCGAGGCAATTAAGAAATCGTTGGCGGTAGTTTGATATAATAATTATGTCAACTGACAGACGAATGCCACCTCAGTCTACCCGTGACCACGGACTACTGCAAAGTGTTCGAAACGTCGGGTTTCCAAAAATGTATAAAAATACAAAATATACGCGATTAATCCGGTTAAAATAGTTTTATTTAAAATGTGTAATAATCGTGAAAATCATAGAACTTATTATGAACTTGGAGCACTCTAAATCGATGAAATTTTATCATATTGTGATGTGTTTTATTCATTTTTTTTGTTAAAAAATGCCAATGTTTTTTTATCAAAAACAGTTTGAGAGAGTTTAGAGGCCTGTCGTGGCGTAGAAGCACAAAAGCGTCCAACACGCTCTGACTATAAATGCGACAATTTGTGGGCTCGATTCCGTCTCGAGGATCATAGTGCCAAGACACTCTATTCTCCACAAAAAATAGACACGTCTTTTTGAAAACCTTCCAAGCACTCTGACCAACTTAAAACCTTAAAAAATATGAACACATACGTCCACAAAATTAAATTTGTCAACTTTTATACACTTTCCATTGGCATACAATAATGAAATTGATACGGAACCTTCAATATGCGAGTCCGACTCATATTTAACCGGTTTTAGTTTTAATTTAATTTAATTTCTAGTATATTTAACTGATGTTATTTAAATACTTTAATAGTATATCTTCTATCTATACATCAATCCAAAAACGTATCTAACTATAATAACAATCAAATAAAAAAAATCCTATTGATACTCTATATTTGAAAATAACGATACTAACGAAGGAAATTAAGTAAACTTGAAATTTTTTATCATACATACATATATATTTCCTACTTCCTACAGCTAATGCGCGAATCGTGTTAGACTAAGTTATCTCAATGTCCTCTTAAGCATTTTTATTCTTCTGAGTCGGGACAGTACGAGATTGCGAAACATAATACTTTGGGGACATGTGGAATTTGAAATTTATTCTTTAAACGTTCAAAAGACTTAATTTAGGATTGTATTCTACAGTATCTCTTTTCTGAGTGGTGAAATGTTTCTACATTATATATTATAAACGATTATAACTTTGTAAAGCGATATGAGATAAATTATTTTAAGAAAGAAAGCGAATTATGCGCGTGTTGGTTATAAGTTAGATCATTTTACCATTTTATTTTTGTTTTTTTAGTTATGTTAAAATAAAGTGCGACATTTAATTTCGCCACTCAGCAGGTAGAGTCAGGATAAAGCAGCAAGCAAATCAATTGCATGAAACAAAATAATCGTAAGATTACGTTTGCGCTATACACATTTATTATAAAAATTATCTAAGTTACATATAGGTTTCTTTTCTTTCTTCTTAATATTACAAAAGAATTTAAACGAGATCATCGTAGCCCCGTTGTGGGTTCGATTCCCATTCGGTGGAATGAATTAATATTTATTAATATTTTCATTTCCTCGCTCTGGCACAAAGGCAAAATACACAATACATCGAAAAATTCGGCGCAAAGGGAAGAACAGAGTGTCTTAAACCTAGGTTTGCTCTGCCTACCCTACTATATGCGGGATACAGCGTGAAGCTGGAAAAAAAATGTAAAAGAAATTTTATTTATTTGTTATTATTTTATTTTTGATTATGTCTTTTAAGACGAAAATTAACTAATTACCTCTTATTAAATTGTGAAATATAATTATTGCAAACAAAGAAGATCCCTAATTAATAAAGTAATAAAATGAAGGTAACTAAGGAGTTTTAATTGGAAGATGCTCTTTGCTTACCGTAGGTAAGTTAGATTTGGATCAAGATTTTTTATTTTAAGGTTTTTTAATAAAAGTTGAATTCAAAGTGAAAAAAAAAACAAGCAATAACTTGTTATTAAACAATTATAAAACAAAAAAAAAGGAGTCAAAAGAACTGAATAAATTTAATTAACGGTAGTTATGGAGCGATCTCGGAGGTATTGGTGTGTATCGATAACTGGCGTTTCGCCAACAAACCATTCTTCGAGTTTAACGACTATTTGATTATGCTAGTAGGCTTATACGAATTGGAGTCGCACCATATGTATGTATTTTAGTGAATGCTATATAAAGTTGCTATATAAGTTAGTACTGATTACTTTTTTTTAGTTTCACGCTGTAACCCGCATTATATAAAGCAGAATAGGCAGAGAGATCCTGGCAACCGAGTAATAAGACACTCAGTTTCCATTAGGACACCATTTCATTCGCCAATTTTCGCCGAATTCTGGATCCATTGTGTGTTGAGAGACAGAACTGAATGCTGCCCAACGAAGTGTTTTACTAGGTTCCCTCTGCCTACCCTGCTGTGTACGGAATACAGCGTGACACAAAAATATGACACTCCTTTCCACCCCGTTCTGACACACTTTTAATTTAGTAAAGAGTTTGTCAGTTAATGCCCATGTTTGACAAAAATAACTATAGTATATATAAGTAAACATCGTTTTACAACTGTTCCATCTCAAAGAGAAATAACAAAAGCTTTTAACAATTTAATCTTCTTGTAACAATGACAAATTACACTACCACGGAATACTCTCGGATCTGATACACGAATCGTGTCACACTGAGTTATCTCTATATTTCCTTTAGCATTTCCATTCTTTAAATTAGACTATCAGAAGGTACTAGGTATATTTTGTATTATATATCTATATCTATACTAATATTATATTATAAAGTGGAAGAGTTTGTCTGTTTGTTAGGATCTCTGGAACTACTGGTTAAATTTACATTTTTTTCTTTTGTATGAAAGTTGCATTTTCCAGGAGTGTTATAGGCTGTATAACATCAGGGTATAATTCTTAACTAGCTTTAAATAATGAAAGGACAATAATAATGAATATCATCGAATTGTTTTAAGCGCGTGCGCTGCAAAAATAGTTGAATATATCTAAGTACATTGTACTACAGAAAATATTCAATTTAATTAATTCTAAAATAAAGCCCGCGACACCCTATATCTATCTTTTATAAATATGTCACAATAAGGCATTTTATGAAAAATTATTGAAAATTCTAAATTGATGTTTTACCGTTTTTTATTTGACAAAGATATTGAAACTTACGAGTGAAAGTTATTTCATCATCAAGGAAACCTTATGAAGATAATCTTTGGTTTTTATAGCATGTAATTTGGACCTATACTTTCCGAGAAAATGTAAAATTAAAATAATTCAACGCTCTGTTTACGGTCGAAAGCCTAAGCTCGAGTTCCGCGGGGAGGCGCCCTTGGCGCCCGATGACATCCTTGCATGCAGCCACTTGAAGGAATGTATAAATTATATAATATATCTATTAGCAAATGCAGCACAATAAAATAATTATAGGAGATATGCCGGCGAATCCGCAAACGGGCCACTTGTCTATTAAAAAATGAAATATTTGAAATAATTAATTTTAAATATTTAATTCGGAAATAAAAAATACATATTGTTTTTTGACAACTTTTTGATGTTGTCGTTGTTTGCATTTTTCTTTGCCTAACCTGTTATATGCGAGAAGACTAAAAAATGACATTAAAAACTATGCATACAGCCTTAATTGTTTTTTTCTGGAAAGGGTAAAATAGTCAAAGTAAGTCTCATAATTATATTTATAGTAACTATAAATAAAAATGACTCTCATCTCCGCTCTTCATTTAGCTTAGTTTGCATTCAAAGAAATCTTAATGCATACTTATATAATAAACCTACATACTTATTTCTCTTCTTTGATAAAATATAAAAATAAAAACACTTCATTAAAATTATTTATTAAGTTCCATTTTTATATATCATTGGGCAGTGGTACTGCAACTTACTGAAAACGCTGTAGTATCTAATAATAAGCGCGATGTTAAGTTCCGCGAAAGATGAAAGTGTGTCTTGATACTAGATTTTTTCATTCTTCTCTAAAACTGAAGTAGTATGGTATAAAATATATGTATATATTATTTGAGCTTAGGACATTGTCTGTACATGATACTTGTAATGTTCTTTTCCAAAGTAATGAAACTCATTCACAAAAAAGTAATTGATAAGGATGGCATGACATTAAAATAAAAAATAAATCAGCTTCACGCTGTATCCCGCACACAACAAGGTAGGCAGAGGGATCCTAGTGTTAAGACACACCGTTCCCCACTTTCTGCCGGATTCTGGAGGCATTGCGTGTTGAGATATTGACATGACATTTATTTCGTTTATTCATTTAAATTTTATGAAAATATATAACAAAACTGTGAAGTAAATAAAAACTGGTTGCCTAATTTGCAATAAAACTTTATTTTGACTGATATAAAACAGAAGTTATTTTAGCAAATTTGTCAAAATCTTATTGAAGCCAACGAGTTGCTCCACAAGGTTATGTACCGTTAAGCACCGTTGTGTGCTATATTTTGGTTGAGATTCTGAATATACTTTACACTTAATTTGTCTACAGTGTGAACCTTAAATATATGGATTTCTATGACGACATGTATGAGTTTATTTCCCATTTATAATAAGAATTTATATTTATTGCTATTTTATTATTTCTTTCAGACACATTTTTTATTAAGTCCTGGAAATAAACATTTGAAACTGTTTCTAGAAAAAAAAAAAGCTTTTTCACAAGTAATTGTGAAAGTATGAATTCGATTTTTTAAAAGAAATTTACCCTTCTTTAGCAATTGCCACTCCAGTGACGTGACTTTGATAAATAATTCACATACGCAGCTGTACGGAGTACAGTCACTCACGTTTCGTACTCGTGTCACATATCATCACTTTTCAACAATTTTTGAGTACATTTTTTATAGTAACTTGTTTATAGGTACTTGATTACACTATATTGTTCACAGTAAGGACATAAGATAATTCATATCTATATGTTCAATAAAATATTGGATTAATACAAAATGTATTAAAATAATGTATGAAAAACAATCTTGTTTGGATACTAGATTTTTCTGCTTATCCTGATATAAAAAGAGAAAAAAATATTAATACACTAAATAGCCCTTTGTTGTAATAATGAAACAAAATGTTTAAATATTTCTTCATATGACACTTCTAATTATACTCTGTAAATATTAAAATAGAAATTATCTTCTATTGTAATTACTAATAAGTTTAGGTGCTTTGCTTACTGTATTAACGTAATTTTCATAATTTAAGATTGCATAAAGATAGAGATTGTGTATAATTAAGTAATATAACAAAAAGAATACGATAGTCGCAAAGTGCTCCTTTTAAACCGACTTCTGTAAGAAAAGGAGGTTATCAATTCAACTGTGTTTTTTTATGTTTGTTACCTCAGAACTTTTGACTGGCTGAACTGATTTTGATGATTCTTTTATTTGAAAGCTAATGCTTCCCATGTGGTCTCATTGTCTTTTGGTCCATTTATGGCAATAGTATCTATGAGGAAATCACGAAAGTGTAAAATAAGTTTGATTCCGATAATTCTACAACAACCTTACTAGTTACTACAATATCAAATTACTAAGGCTGTTTGTTTTTTTTTAGTACCGACTTCAAAATTATAAAATCTTTTTTAATTGTTTTTGTTTAACAAAATCAAAGTACGTTTTACTTCATGTAAAACCATTTTTTACTTTTTGGTTCGCTGTTTGAAGTCGGTTTTTTTTGTTAAAAATTAATTACATAAACAGGTCTAACTCGTTCTGAAAATTCGGCGGAAATTCGTTCTCAATATTTTCATTTGTGAAATTCGAGTTATATGTTGTATTCATTTCAGTGACCTATTTCCAACACTAAAACGTCACTTATTAAAAACTATTGACTGACAGTTTCTCTAACACATCTCTTTTAACCCTTTTTTTTATCTTCACGCTAAATCCTTCGCATAGCAAGGTTACCAAAAGAAACATGGGAACCTAGTGATAAGACACTATGTTCCCATTAAGACACTTTTCTCCCATTCGCTATTTTTCGCCGAATTGAAGTGGAAATTGGACTTACAACCTGTCACGTTTACGCGTGTGCCCCTTTTGATACTTTCTAATGGAACATAGCTTTATATATGTTTATGTTTGTTTATATATGTTTATATATTATGGTAATAATTTAATAATTTATGTTAATTATGCTAAATGTTAGCTGGTGTCTTGTCATATAAATAATACAGTGATTTCATAACACGTTAGTCTAATTAAGTATGAATACGTTAGTTAAGTGACAAGGCTCAGTTGAGGTTGTCAGCAGCATTTAATTAAATGACCTTATATTAGGGCATACCGTTGTATTCTAAAGATATTACTAATAATATTAATTTAAATTATGTCATCTCTTAAATTTTACGAAATAAAAAACAAATTTTTTTGATATTTAATTTAAATTCGTAATCCTTCCATTTTAATTTATTAAAAAGTAATAAACGAAATATTAAGTAAAATTAAAAATGCGCCCGTTGTGGCGCAGCGGCACGAGGTGTGACTGTAAAACCAACTGGTTGTGGGTTCGATCCCCACTCGAGGAGATGAAATATTTACTTACATTTATATTTCTATTTCTTCGCTCTGGTGTCGAGGTTAAGCGCGGTGTTGAGTTCTGCCACTCAACACGCAATACCCCCAGAATTCGCCAGAAAGTGGGGAACGGAGTGCCTTACCACTGGGTTTCCTCTGCCTACCCGGTTATGTGCAGGACTGTATCCTGTGTGAAGCTGATTTTTTTTAATAAAAAAAAACCTAACAATCGAACAAAGTAAATGAAAAACAAAAAAAAATACTATCAAGTGTTACCGCGTACTGAAGTATGTGGTGAACAGTTAGAGCTTGTAAACTAGTGGTGTGCAGTGCTCGACATCGTCTAGTAATTACATTTGCTCGCTGACTCGATCCTATAATATATTCATCGATATCATATTATAGTGAATTTAGATGGTGAATATGAAATTTGTGTACGTTTATAATTTGCAATACATTTTAGATCTTTATTATTATTAATTAAATCAAATGAAGTTAGATCTAGTGTGGTTTTCAAATTAAATCAGCTTCACGCTGTATCCCGCACACAGCAGGGTAGGCAGAGAGAACCTAGTGTTAAAACACTCCGTTCCCCACTTTCTGCTGAATTCAGGCAATGCGTGTTGAGTGGCAGAACTCAACGCCGAGCCTCGACACCAGAGCGAAAAAAATGGAAATATAAATGAGACTTACAGGCCAGTCGTGGTGCAGGGGCACAAGGTGTGACTGTAAAACCGACTGGTTGTGGGTTCGATCCCCGCTCGAGGAGATGAAATATTTACTTAAATTTATATTTCCATTTCTTCGCTCTGATTTCGAGGACAAGCGCGACGTTGAGTTCTGCCACTCAACATGCAATGCCTCCAGAATTCGGCAGAATTGGGCAACGGAGTGTCTTAACACACTAGGTTCCTTCTGCCTATCCTGCGAGAATATGCGGGATACAGTGTGAAGCTGATTTATAAATATAAATAAATATTTCATCTCCTCGAGTGGGGATCGAACCCACAACCAGTCGATTTTACAGTCACACTTTGTGCCCCTGCGCCACGTCTGGCCCAGTGTGCTTATCAAACCTTTTTTACTATAAAGTAAAGATTTTTATCTTATTTCAAGTCTTACCTTAATAACATTTGCGCTTGTACTGGACGTGTATACTACTACATACAAATGATCTGGCCGTTCACGTAGTGTTCGTATGAAAAAGGCGATCAAAACAGTAAGGGACAAAACTCGAAGAAATCCTAAATTTTATATCGAGAGTTGAAGATAGCACCGAAAACCATGTCGCGTATTTTAATAGATGACTTAGTGATTTAGGACTTGCAGCCTATAAAAGATGCACAGGTCATTTATTAACTGATAATTTAAAAAACAATAGAGTAATAAAATCACTACTACTTAAGCGGTGCGGAAGTCACAGAAAAAAATTGTTTACAGATGAGAACATTTTTACAATTAAATATTTTAAGAAACAAAATGACCGTATTTATGTTTTAAGCTTTGCCTAATAATTTTAAAATATTCTGGAAGGTTATTGAATCTATAGTTATAAATAAACAAATAAAAACTTGATATAAAGCGAGAATGAATAAAATATACTTATTGGACTTCAGACTTTTAATGTGACACGTAGCCTGTGTGTTTTAACCTGCTCCGTTCTACATTTCTACAGCAAATTTCGAAATGTAGGTAGCACCAAAGGTGTAAGAGGCGGCACTTGTAATACACCTACTTTTACATAGTATTGCTAGTCTGAACCCGTGTGTTTGTCGAAATGACCCAATTTAATACCAAAAACATTTCACAGGGAAGTTTCCTAGGAATAAAAGGGATTTGAGTACCAGTTTGATAAGATTACGGACGGTTCCAATAGTACTTACGTCAGAATATGAAGTGAAATTTTTCTTCTGCAAATATTCATAATGTGAGGAAAGTAGTATCTAACACTAAGCGTCTTAACCTTCTGCATACCCATACAGCGTGAAGCTAAAGATAAAAAGATTTATGATTCATATATTATGTTTCGCCGGTCTAGATGCATTGCTCTACATAGATATTATACGAAACAATCACGCTGTATCCCGCACACAACAGGGTAGCCAGAGGGAACCTTGTGTTAAGACACTCCGTTCCCCACTTTCTGCCGTATTCTGGAGGCATTGCGTGTTGAGTGGCAGAACTCACCGCCGCTTAGCCTCGACACCAGAGCGAAGAAATGGAAATATAAATTTAAATAAATATTTCATCTCATCGAGTGGGGATCGAACCCACAACCGATCGTCGATTTACAGTCACACTTTGTGCCCCTGCGCCACGACTGGCCTATTATCATAGCTTGTATTATAGCATTATTCCACTTTAAAAACTATTCTCTACCAAAACTAATATTTATCACCGATATTTTTATTTAAACTATAACAGTAATAGAAAGAAAATATTTTTCCATCAACTTTAAAAAAAGGATATGTAGTTTACATATCCTCGGGCCATATTTTGTGGAATATCTTTCAGTAACTAGTATCCCCGGAGTTATTATGATTATATGAGTTTTCGCTGGCGCTCCCGGGATTAAATACATGATTTTTCTCGGGTAAGCATGTGTATGGATAAATTTATGGTTGACTCGACTTCTTATCGTTAAACTTCTCTCTAAGAAGAGCGATTAAAGTATAAAATTGTAAAGCTTTTGATCCTTGCAAAATATTTTAACGTTTTTCTACTTCTTGAGATTGATTATAGACACTGATCTTCTGTTTCCTACAAACCTTATTATATGTTATTTTTTATAGGTGAATATTTTGAGCTGATATTTTCATTCTTCACTGATTGTAAGTAGAAATAGAGAGCAAAACGCAGACATCATCTACGTTTCAACGTATGGCTCAGTGGTCAGAGCACCTAGTCGGTTGCCAGGAGGCGCGGGTTCGAGTTGCGCTACGTTCAAATTTTTACACTTTTTCTAAATAAGTAAATTGTAAAATATAATCCTATAAAATAATATTCCAATAAAAGTACCTTTACAAATGTCCTATCACATATAATTAGAAAATAATAATCAATTTACCTTGTTTCATAAGAAAAATTGTAATTTTCCATACAGGCGTTTAAAATACAAAGCTCTGGCTCCACAATAAAGAAAAAGCTTACATACACAAAATTTTCCAGCTGTCTTACAAAGCTTTCATGCCTGCAAAAAATAAATAAGTCGGAGCATGTACTCTATATTTCTTTTCGGGGAAATATTTTAACATTTTTCTTCAAAGTCAAGACAACAAAAGAGTTTTAAGAATTTTTGTTTTGAACATAATTATTAATTGATAAATGTTCTCAATAAAAAAGATTTGAATCAAGTGAGGTCTGCTTTGTCTGGATTAGTTTTAAGTACGTACGTAAATTTTCATCTATTGCAGTACGTATCATATTAGGCAGAGGCTAATACTTTCTAGCTTTATAAATACGTTTTAGCTTTAACTTACCTAACTTTGTGTTAAAAAGGCGTAAGATTTTATCATGATATAATGAGTCATGTAAATATGACTTGGAAAAGCTAAGATCCTATGGGAGATATTTCGTTGATAGCCCAAAAAATTTAAAGTCTCTAAAAATATAAAAGAAAAAATGGCCAACTTTTACATACTGCTAGAAGGGTTTCAGAAATTGGATTTTAATGAATTATCCAAAGAAAATATCTTTCAAAATGGCTGGCACAAATATTTCGGAAAGTCTTCAAATTTGCTCCTAAAGAAAAGTTAAAGTCACATTTGGAATTCCAAGTTAATTAACTTTTGCTGACAATCAAACGGGCAGTTGGAAAGTAGTTTATTTAGCACAGTAAAATGGTCGGAATTGTAAGTGCCTTCGCTCGTATTACACATGCTAATAGTTCTTTAAACAAAATCAAGGTACTTAAGAGTAACATTTTCTGTAGAAAAGTTTCATTAAAAACATAATTTTCAACGAAGCTTTTCAAAAAAACATCAATGCTATTAATGTCAGGATTTAAGACGAAATTAACATGACCATTATATAATCTAAAATTGAATAAGTTCTGCAATTGTTTTAAATAAAAAAGGCCTATGGATAGAAAATTAATTCACTTCATTTGTTAATAATTATAAAGCTTTTTTTAGTGCATGAACCTATATTAAAGGACACAAAAACATAATAATTTCCTTTATTATACTTGTATGTCCTTTTTTAATATTATTTTGTAATCTAAAAAGTTTTAACATATTATTATTTCTTATTATTTCTAAAATTATGCTTTGAATGTAAGCACATAGAAAATTTATATTTTAAATATAATATGTATATACAATTCGATTTCCACTCGATGAAATAAAATATTTAATATTTCCATTTCTTTGCTCCGGTGTCGAGGCATATTGCGGCTTTGAATTCTGCCACTCAACACACAGTGCCTACAGAATTCAGCATAAAATAGGGAACAGAAAATCTTAACACTAGGTTCCCTCTGCCTACCTTGCTGCTTGCGTGATACAGCATGAAGCTGTACAAAAAGCCGATGAGATAGATAAAAGTTCTATATGAACTAGCAAGTACTCGTATATATACTTTTGTAGAGTTCAAATGTGAATTCTTATTTCGAGACTTTACTTATACGATTTGGAATTGAAATATTTACGTATTCTTTAAAGTATATAGTGTAAAGAAATCAAACACCTCGAGGCTTTTACAGAACTTATATTTCTTCCAGAGTTAAATACTGTTAAGCTTGTACAATGTCTATCTTAAATTCTAATACAATATATCATTCCAGAGATTCTCTTTATTCTTCCGCTCCAAGTCTAAAAGTATATCTAATTATTATAAAATATTATTATATAGTTATTATAATTTTCCGACTACATAAAGCGTCATTTTTATTAATGTTCTCTCGTGACAGTTCTATCTTATTATTTTTAAAAACATCTTTTTATTCAACAAAGAGGTTGATTTACATTTTTATAATAAATTATTGCGAATATTAAAACTAATTAATATAAAATCATTACATTCGGCCATCCTACTTCGTGCAATCTCCTGATGCACTACTACTTACAAAAACAGTAAAAATCAACATTTTTTATATAAAATCATTACATTCGGTCGATTACAAATAAAACGTATTTTTATATTGCAGCTGCCTAATTGATTTTCAACAAATTTACTTATCGCGTCTTATGGAGCTACTACAATCATGTTATCAAACGTCATGTGCATTAAATACAAGATTTATCATGTTACTTTACAAAAAATCTTTATTTTTGTGACCAGAAGACTTTTGAATTCTCTCAGTGGTTTACCTATACATACATATAATGAAATTGTAACTTATCGGTACGTGGAAGAAATACGGGATAATCTATTATTGGGGCACTATCAATAAACCAAAACGACTTATTAAAATGTCTGTCGGTTTTGTCGGTTTATGTGTCCTTGCGTTTGTCTGTGCGTTTGTACTATAAAGATTTTAGTTATGAAAGTTGAGCAAACAAAGAAATATGTAGTGCAAATTTCAGTTTTGCTTAAAATAATATTAAATCATACACACATAAATATAAATATGTTCTGATGTCAACTAGCTACATGCTTGTTTATCTATATGTATATTGACTATATACAATTTAAAGTTTATAAGTTCTTGCTATCACCTATCAGTTTTGCTTTTGTAACTTTTCTTTTCATATTATTGTTAACTTTTTTCCTTGCTTCAGTGTATAAAATTTTGCTCTTTTTTGTTTCGTTTGTTAAGTTTTCCGTTAATGATCAACTTTAATTTCACTCTAAATTATATAAAAATAAATATATGAAATAATAAGAATAGCGTATTAATATTTGAAACTCCTATAATGGTAGCCGCTGTAATAACAAATATCCTACATAATAATAATAATAATACTTTCCTGTATAAAACAAAATAAAGAGAAAGTAAAGAAAATACATCACATAAGAAAATGTACAGCAGGCTGCCTTATCGTCATAAGCGATCTCTGCCAGGCAACCTTAGGGTGTAGGAGAATGTAAAATCGGTAGGCGTGTATGTGCTTTATATACTTATACATACTTAAATATATACATTCATACATATATACATACATACATATATACATATATACACACACATATACCTACTAATATTGTATAGTATGAAATAATTTATTATGTTAAAATATAATTTCTAATATCTAGACTTATTATTATTGAGCATATATATACATATTTAAAACAATATTTATAAGATGATAAGGAGTTTTTACAACAATTATAAGGCAAAACATAGTAAATATTTTTTTTTATCTTATGTAAAACATAGACGGCTTAAATGTCTCATGATAAACGCAATAACGATCATACAAAGATTTCCAAATTTTAAACTCCTGCAATATGAACGTGCTGATTTTGATTTAGTAATACAATGTGTTCCCTTAACTTAACAAAGAAATCT
>JAAIXJ010000693.1:43493-80001 GCA_013403705.1 Heliconius hermathena | reverse complement strand
CTAACCACTTCATGTACGGCCCGCTCACCGTATCATCCATGGTATCATCTATGGTACGCTAACCACTTATCAATCTTCATACTATTCTAATAAGATATACAATGAAAATTCTAAAGTGACTTAATTTACAATCAAAAGCTATACATACTAAAGCTAGCAGTGTAAAGCTTGTTTTTTTTTTTTTACGTACCTCACTATAGGGCGCATCCCGCTTCTAAGATGTAAAGAAATCAAACACCTCGAGGCTTTTACAGAACTTTTATTTCTTCCAGAGTTAAATACTGTTAAGCTTGTACAATGTCTATCTTAAATTCTAATACAATATATCATTCCAGAGATTCTCTTTATTCTTCCGCTCCAAGTCTAAAAGTATATCTAATTATTATAAAATATTATTATATAGTTATTATAATTTACCGACTACATAAAGTGTCATTTTTATTAATGTTCTCTGGTGACAGTTCTATTTTATTTCCTTAAAAACATCTTTTTTATTCAACAAAGAGGTTGATTTACATTTTTATAATAAATTATTGCGAATATTAAAACTAATTAATATAAAATCATTACAATAGTAGTCATTGGAAAGCCAAAGTTTTGCAAAATACTTGTTGTATTTTGCGAAACTCAATAAATGCGAACGCATTACGTTTTCCTTTTTGTCATGAATGTCAAGAATAAATCTTTCATACCTTACGCTATAATTAAAGTGTGTGGTGTGATTTACAGTATAAATTGCATGTAAACCAGAACAAGTCCAAGACGTGTGGCCCACCATATTTGGTCATCTCGGCAGAAACACCAACACACCATATTTCAGACTTTGTATTGCACTCTGAATTTCTTTTCGTTTCGGTGTTACTTGCAGCACAGGCGTCATCACAGTCATACATATTTTTGTAGAATTCCCCCGTCGTTTTGCTAAAGCCTCTTTTCCCTTTACTGCATACCTCTGTCAATGCTTTCTTCATACAATTCCTAACGCCAACATACTTCACCATTTCTTCTAAGAAACTCTTTCTTGATATTAATTCCAAATCTGTGGATCTGGAAGCTTCCAGCTTCTTATGCGATAAGTCGACTCCAAGTTTGGAGACCTCATGAATCGGTCGCGTCATTGCCTTTGCGCTTGGTCTTGGCATCTTGGGAATTGGCAAACTCAAGGCTCTATCCCCCTTGATTGTTATAAGTATTTACTTTTCCCATTGAAATATGTAGATGCTCATTTACATTTATCAAATATGAAAAAAATCTGAGTATGCTATTGATTATTAAATTGTGGCACACATTCGCTTTTTTTACGTATAAATAACATTAATAATGACATTTCTTCTCTATACAATATACACATATTAAGAACGAAATTTAATTGAACAATTTCCACAATTATATGATTTATATAATTTGTTCACAGTTCAGAATAATAAGCTCATCTAATTTATAAACCTTATTCAAAATTACTTATCTGAAAATGTTGATCTAAGATAAAGATGCTTTACAAATTCTTTGACAATGCTTTAAAGTTGTGTTTGATCGAAAAGTTCAGACCACGGTCTGAATATCATGTTAATTAAATGTCGATATCATCAGTATTGAAGATAATCTACTTTCAATTTACTTACAAACTCTTAAATTAGCTTTGTCTTTATTTTATTATAAGGGCGAAGATAAAATATGTTTAATTGATAAATACATTTTATCGTCGCCCACATAAAGTATATTTAAGAAAAAATATGAAAAATTTTAGTTTGGTTATCTATACAGCAATCCACGAAGTAAACGTAATTTAAGTATTTTAGTAATTTATAAGTATTATATTTATAAAAATAATCATTCCAGATGGTCAGAATAATCAGAAAAACAGACACGCAAAAAAATTTATTTTTATTCTTGTTTTGGTCAGTCAAGGCAAGGCTTAGGTCAAGGTTACGTTCAGTTCCGCCACTCAACACGCAGTGCCTCAAATATTACAAACTGATATCTAGATAATTATCTCTTGTATTAGATGCGGCAAAAAAATAAATCATGTCTTATCTTACTTATCATTACGAGATTTACTTATTATTACGAAAAATTATATAAAGCTCCACTCCAAACCCACTTCTTTATAAAATATATCTATATTTTAGGGAGAAGTGGGTTTGGAATGGAGCTTGTTCCAGGCTTAAGGGGGAAGGGAACCATTTTATAACTGTGTAATTTATACAACGTTAATTTTCTCTCTAGTTACTGTCTTTGAGGAAATATCGATTTTTTTTATTTATTTATCATCTTATTTCCATTTCAATTTATTATTTTCTATTCAAAACTTGACAATTCATATTTCTATTTCTAGAATATAGTCAAAGTATGACAATTTTTTATTTACCTTCACACTGTGTTCCGCAAACATTGTATGTAGTAGGCAGAGGCAACCTGGTAATGTAGTGTTAAGACACGCCGTTTCTATTAAGACATTCCGCTCCTGCACACCTGCTCGATGCATGCATTGCGTGTTGAGTGGCGAAACTCAACTCCGCGCTTTGCCTTAAGTAAAACAGATGCTATAATTATATTGTATTGCTATTATTTAATATTTGTTACAAGTAATATTTAATGTGAATATTTAAAATGAAACATTTTACTCAGCATCTTTTAAATATAAATAGATCCTTAGAACTGAATTTGCTCTTTACTTCTTTATTAATGAGTTGAAATTGAATTTTGCGCGTTCTCTTTGCAACTTTGCACTTAACTACATCAACGTGAACAAAGTTTACTGTTATAAAAGGGCTACGTCAAGGTTTTTTCTAAGGATCCATTTTATTCATAGATATAATTTTTTTAAATATATTGACCGTAAGGAACTATTGTAATTATTTGATATTTATATTAGGATTTTCTAAAAATTACAATCATTATTTTTGTCTTCCTTTTTTATATTTTACATTACTATTACCTTTCTTAAATTTCTATTTTACAAAAAAATACGTTTAGAAAGAAACTAGTAGCATATCACAGCATCTTCTACTTAGAAATATTACGTGTCTAGTATTAGAACTCATTGTCACGTTTTGTGTAACCTCTATCTTCTCTATCCTTCCTCAGAGGTTCTAACTATCTCTAACTATCTTATTGCAAATCACACTTACTTCAAACCTAAATGAAAACGGAGGGCACAAAAACATCATATTGCCAGGAATGTCCTCACTGCTCCACAAATGATGCGCCACTTCGTCAAATTTAGACAAGTTTTGTAAAAATATTTATTATAACATTTTGTTTATTTCACCCTATATCCCGCACAGTGTAACATTTCTTCGCTCTGATGTCGAGGACAAGCGCGGCGTTGAGTTCTGCCACTCAACTTGCAATGCCTCCATAATTCGGCAGAAAGTGGGGAACGGAGTGTCTTAACACTAGGTTCCCTCTGCCTATCCTGCAGTGTGCGAGATATGGCGTGAAGCTGATTTTGATTTTAGAATTAAACAACAATTAAAAATCTTAATAGCAATCTTGATTGAAATCCGTTTACCCTCTAAATTTTAATCAGTGTCTTACTTTAACGGGCAAATTACTTTACGGACCAAGCGCTGGTAGATGCGATTTATGCTCTTAAAACCATAAATTTCTATGATAAGTGACCTAATGGCAGGTAAGGTCTTGACCTTATCGCATAGTATAATTATTGTTTGCTAATATATGTATAAATGAAATAAAGAAAGGACTACTTTTTATTATTTTTATTTACTCGCACTGGCGGTAAAGCGAAAAGCCCGGTGTTGAGCGGCGTACTCGACATGCAATGCCTTTAAAAAGTTAGCAGAAAGTGGGGAACGGAGTGTCATAATACTACGTTCCTTCTGCCTACTCTGCTGTATTCGGGATACAGCGTGAAGTTTATTTTTGATTTTTTTTTAAGGACATTAGTGAGCCACTTAACACGCAAAGCCGCTAGAATTTGACGGAAAGTGTCTTAATGAGAACGGAGTGTCTTAACCCCGTTCCCCGGGGAGGACACTCCTAGCCTTCATTAACCCAAACTATTAACCAATTTCACTAAGAGACTCACGTAACTTTAATTCCTACCAATAATTTAATTACGAATACTATAAGGTCAAAAAAAGAGAAGCCGTTTAAAATCTATGGCGTTAGACAGGATCACAGGATCCCTCTACCTACTTTACGAATTATGGAGGCATTGCAAGTGGAGTGGCAGAACTCAACGCCGCGCTTGTCCTCGACACCAGAGCGAAGAAATGGAAATATAAATTTAAGTAAATATTTCATCTCCTCGCGTGGGGATCGACCAGTCAGTCGGCTTAACAGTCACACTTTGTGCCACTGCACCACGACTGTCCTCTGGCTGTTTAATTCTATTGTTTAAATATAGGGCATTTCATGATTTTAAAAATAATAATTTTCTTTTTCTATGTAGTAAAAAAATCATATAACCTTATAAGGATAGGTTAAAGGTAATGCAGAATATTACTTAAGTTCATGTTATAGTTATTTTACGAAAATTGCGCAACAATAAGTATTCGCGGACTGACTACAATTTTCTAGTAGAAAAGCATTGTATTTTAGTCATAGACTACGGCAGTACTCTTGCCAACACATTCCATCCTTACATGTCCTGCATGCCAGTTGCAGTAACTGGGTACAGTTTTGCTTTGAAATAGATTTAATTAAATTTTTATAGTTTATTCAATACGTCATTACGCTTATATACTTTATTATTATTTTTAAAATTTTACGCTGTATCCCGTTTACAGGGTTGAGTGGCAGAACTCAACGCCGCGGTTTATATTATTACGAGAGCAAAGAAATTGAAATATTAAGTCATTCATTCATTCTTCTGAGTAGGAATCAAACCACCACCGTTTCTTTACGACTGCTTTATCATCAATAAAATATTATTATAATTGGAAATTACTTCAGTATTATACATAATTTTTTATGACTTATTATACCGATTTATATTCGTTATATCACTTTCATTTTCAAATAAAATCTGTTTATCAATTCTATAACAGTTTTCTATACTTATTTAGAAAACTTATAAAAATTTGAACGTAGCGGGACTCGAACCCGCGCCTCCTCGACTGACCAGGTCGGTGTCCAGGAGGCGCGGGTTTGAGTCCTGCTACGTTTAAATTTTTATATATTTTCTAAATAAGTATTTTTCTTTCTTAACTAATTTAAAAATGTTAAAAAAAATTAAAACGTAGCGGGACTCGAACCCATGCCTCCTGGTAACCGACCAGGCGCTCTGACCACTTTTATACGTTTCCTAAATAAGTATTTTTCTTTCCCAAAATTTAAAAATGTTAAAAACAGTATTCTATTTTAGCATTCAGATGTATATAAAACTTTAGTTCTTAAGGTAAAAAGAAACTACGCTACGGATTGCATCTGGTGTCTTATATCTTATTTATTGAATTTTTTTTATACTCTAAAGCCTTAAACGAGGTACTTCAATTAAAATTTAAATTTATTCTCAGAGTTCTTTGAAAAGTTCGTTGATTTTATATTTTAATTATGTTTTACTATTATAATAATTTACTATGCATTAAATATAACTTAATTTAGGAGAAATATATTATAAATAGTTTTTTTTTTCTTTATTTTTACTAGTTCATTTTTTAGTAAGCAGTCCCTGCATCAACATAAACACACATGTTTATGTTTAAAGTGTTAAGATTCTCTACTTTTCGTTTCCGTTTTGAAGATTGCATTAAGCTATGCATAAAATTACTATTTATGCTTACAATATTTTTAGCTTTAGTACAAAATGTATTGTAAATTATTGTTTCATTCTTTCTTTAGCTTCAGGTTGTATCCCGCATGTAGCAAGGTAGGCAGAGGGAGACAAGTGTTAAGACACTCCACTCCCCACTTTCCGCCGAATTCTGAAGGCATTTCGTGTTGAATGGTGGAACTTGACACCAGAGCACAGAAATGAAAATATTAAATATTTCATTTCCTCCAGTGGGGATCGAACCCACAATTAGGCGCGTTTACAGTTACATACTTGAGCCCCTGCGCCACGATTGGCCTTTTTATTCCCGACTACTAAGGAAGGGTTATGTTTTTCGCGCGTCTCTTGTATGTATGTATTATTCTTTATTACCTCATATCTCCAGAACCTCTGAACGGATTTACATAATTGAGGTATCATTAGATTTGTATTAGCAGCCCAAGTATTCTTAGATAGGTGACGTTAAATAAAAAAAATCATGGCGGCTGTGGGACGCCATTGGACTTAGTGAAAAAAAAAATTTCGTTTCGAATACCACAATATGGGTGTCAAATTCAAGAGCTTACTACGAGGATTTCAAAAAGGTATATCATAATTATGATTACCATAATGAATTCTAACAAAAAAGTGAAAAATAAAAAAATATTTGTAAAAACAAAAACCCCGACTGCATAAAACTAAAAAGAAAATAAACAAGTCCAATAGTTTATTAGGATTAACAGTCGGAACCTATAAGTAATTCGTCAATCAATAAAATCTTTACCAGGAACCCCGCATAATTTAAAGAGGTCCTGACTGTTAATCTTAATAAACTATTGGACTTGTTTATTTTCTTTTTAGTTTTATGCCGTCGGGGTTTTTGTTTTTACAAATATTTTTTTATTGTTTTTGGACATTGAATACTTCAATTTAAAATATGCACTATTTATAGTTGAGGCCAGTCGTGGCACAGGGGTACAGAGTGTGGACTTGAACCCACAACCAGTGGATTTTACAATCGACTGATTGTGGGTTCGATCCCCACTCGAGGAGATGAAATATTTACTTAAATTTATATTTCCATTTCTTCGCTCTGGTGTCGAGACAGAGCGCGGTGTTGAGTTCTGCCACTCAACACAAAATTCCTCCAGAATTCGGCAGAAACAGATTTTATTTAAATAGACTTATTAAAAAAACAGTAACGAAATTAACAAGACTACAAGTAATTAAACTTTTCTCTACTAACTACTCTTTGTTCACAACACAAGATCATCTCACCTAATTTAATTTATATTGTTTATAGGTAGACTTTTCTGTCCTTATTGGGATCGGAACCCATAAATATAACAGTCATTTAATGACATAAATTATCCACGATAATTTGATTATATTTATTTTATAAATTAAAACTACTACTTTATTAAAATTTTTTTTTCAGCTTCACGCTGTATCCCGCACACATCAGGGAAGGCAGATTGAAACTAGTGTTAAGACACTTCGTTCCCCACTTTCCGCCAATTTCTAGAGGCATTGCTTGTTGAGTGGCGGAACTCAACGCCGCGCTTTCCTCTCGAACTACTTTATTTATGCTTAAATATCTTAATTATAATCTTTAATATCACCAACTAAATGATTGTGTAAACATTCTTAGTGAATCTGGGGGCTATTTATATTATCAGACGGTTGAGGCATGAATAATAAAATGAATACCGATCCTTGAGTGTGGTATGAGATTAAATAATATTTTTGCCTTTTTTTACTCTAAGTAGAGGTTATAATTTATGTTATTATGATATATTTTCCTATGCTAAAAATATAAAATAAATAACAAATATATCAATTTTACATCACGTAATGTGATCGTATAGTACTTGGCTAGCACATTTCACATCAGAAATATTAGAAATTAATTATATGTACTAGGTTTCAGTATATCACTATACTGCAACTTATTGAGCATCACCCAAGCGAAAATGTAATACCATAATATCCAAAATCCATACAAAACAATCCATTAAATGGCTCGAAGTGCCCGAGGCAGAGTACGAGTATTCCAAAACTAAGGCATTAAGAGATACGTATACGGGTTTCATTACTCTGAAATGTTAGTCCCTCGGTAAATGGACGGTGAGCCCGGTCTTTGAGTTAACGCCTTAATGGGTGAAGAACAATGCCTCGTTGAATCAGTTGATAGAATTACGTATTTCTTGTAGATGTGAGATTTGTAAACATTGTAATTACAAGAATTAAATAGCAATTTAAGTTGTTGTTAGCTAAGATTCTTGTTATTTTGCGGAGAATACACAAAACAGATATTTGTATAATATTATAAAAACTTCTATTTTTATTACGAAAACGAAAAAAAAATTGAACGTAGCGGGATTTGAACTCGCGCCTCTTTGGAAACCGTCCAAGCGTTATCACTAACTAAGCCATACGCTCTCAAATAAGAAAACGCAGGTTACTAATTAATTTATGTAATTGTCAAGAATACATTCAATACGAGTACGTATTATAAATAAGTTTTAATGTATGTTTACATGTAATGTAGATTATATCCTATAATATAATGAATCAGGAATAAATACTATCCAAAACTTAAAGACAATATACGATATAACAAATGATATCAATAGTAAATACTCTTTTTTTCCTAAACTGTATACGGTATAAAAATTGTAAATTCGTAATTTTCGCAAAATTACATTTAAAATTTACCCGTACTCCTCATAAATGTAGAGTCGATAGGAAATTTGATATCTTGCAGCGTACTACATCCGGTGCAACTTTATAATGTTATGAAATACAGGAACTTACTATTGCTTTCTACATATTATAAAAATAAATTAGTAGAGTTAGTTAGTAGAGGAAGCCAGTCCTGGCGCAGGGGCACAAAGTGTGCCTGTAAATCGACTGGTTGTGAGTTCTATCCCCACTCGAGGAGATGAAATATTTATTTACAATTATATTTCCATTTCTTCGCTCTGGTGTCGAGGGGAAAGCGCGGCGTTTATTTCCGCCACTCAACACGCAATGCCTCCAGAAATTGGCCGAAACAGAGTGTCTTAGTTTTTCTTGCCTACCCTGCTGTGTGCGGGATACAGCGTGAAGCTGAAAAAAAAGTAAGCAGTTTTATGAAAGCTTATTATTTTAAAAATGATGTTATCACAGGGGGCACCATTGTGCAAGTGAAGGAATAGGTATATTAAAACCACAAGTACCTATATAATTTAATAACATATTAAAATAAATAGACGTATAAAAATTTGTAAATTATTATATGAAATCTTTTTTATTTGTAATCATTCGTAACAACATTTTAAACGTTAAAATATAATATAATATAATACGAAAAAGCATGTAAAAAGTATTACAACTTGTGGCGGATATCCAATATTCTCCACAGCGCCTCGCACGTACAGCGGAACAAATCAAGCGAGAAAATTGAAAGAATAGAAGCGAGACAAAGCCGCTCGATCGACGAGAATTTCCGTTGTGAAATATTTGACAAATGCGACGACAACTCCTAAAAAATCAATTTTATAAGAAAGTATTAATTTAAAAAAAAATCGAAAGTAATTTCAAGTAATTTCAAATGTCGTACACTTTTAATAGATTTTTATTTATCATGCCGACATCATCCACATATCAACGTGAGGTAACGTTATATAAATGGTTAGTGAAATATCTACTTATAGTTTAGTTTAAAGATGTCGAGGTAAGAGATAGCTTCGGACAGTTAACGTTGTGGTTATGTTGAGTTCCGGTCTCGAATTTGGGTTGAAACAGGAGAACAGGCCAGTGAGGCCAGTTGTGGCTCAGGGGCACAAAGTATGACTGTCAACGTGACTGTTTGTGAGTTCGATACCCAATCCAACCAATCACGTTTATGGGGCATAATCGTATGACGCAAAGGCTGTGAGTACGATTCCCAGTCGGAGGACTGAATTATTATTTATTAGTATTAATTTTTTTTGGTCTGGTATCAAGGCAAACGCGGCGTTCTGTTCCAGTACTTAACACTCAATGCCTCAAAAATTTCTCGAAAAGTGGAGAACGGAATGCCTTAACAGTAGATTCCCTCTGCCCACCCTGCTATATGCGGAATACATCGCGAAGCTGAAAAAAAAAAGAATATACTAATCTATATGTATGTTTAATTATACAAAATAGTGATATAAAACATACATTAATAACGGTGTAGTTATAATGTCCTGTAAAAGTTGTTTCAATTAAAAGCAGCCAACACTATCGTGAAGAAATGAAAATATTAAATATTTCATTTCCTGAATCGTATCACAACCTGTCACACGCTTGGGCTCCTGCGCCTCGACTGGCCTCAATAGCATATTCTAGGTAAGTATAACATAGCTGTCATTTGACTCAGAAGTAGAACATCGTGACAAGCCTCATAAAATAGTAAAAAAATAGCTAACTTTTTATTTTTTATATTAAAGGTTAATCACTAAAATAAATAAATAATAAAATAAAGAAGAACGTGCTCAGCTGTTTGGGGCACGTCGAACGAATGAGTGATGAAAGAATGGAAAAAAAGATTTATGGTGGAAAAGTGAAAAGAGTCACGTAAAAAGCATGAGAATCCCCCGGAGGATATGTATGAATAGTTTGATGACAGTGGACGAGGTGAAAGAGGTATGTAGAGACAGTAGCGTTTGGCGCTCCGTTCTCTCTGACTACCCCGCTAGGGATAAAGCCTGAAACTAAGTTGCTCGAGCAACTCTTGCAATCCATTTAAAACTTTACAGTAGTATTTTTCTCTTTATTGGCAAGTGGTCGGTTTAATATTTTACAAAGTCAGATTGTAGTTTGATTGGAAGGTAGTTTGATAGGAAGATGAATGTAAAGAACGGAGTGTCCTGACACTAGGTACCATGAAAAATGAAATGTCAATAAAAAGTGTACTAGGGTAAGGATGCCTATTATGAGATAGGCGCCAAATATGAGATAGCTAGGTATTCGTCAAACTATTCATGTCAGCTATTTGGCGTTAATAATGCACAAATTGACACAGCAAAAGTGCTAAACTTCTGGCAGTGTGCGCTGGCCACCGGCGATCTGGGGGTGAGTGCGCGCAGGTTAATACATTTGCGTAAAAACAAATATTTTTCATCAAATGTTTACAAGGTATGTAACAACTTTATTATTTCGTTAAAAGCTATTAAAATATATTTTATTTTTAACTAATATGATCAATTTTAAGATGTAAATGCAGTTTTGTTGTGTTTTCTTTTTGAAATAAAAAAAGCTTGAGCGCTATGTAAAAAAAGATGTCCCTGTAGAACATCTTGTTCAAGTTCGTATGGAGAGACGACCAGCCTTACCTATTGATTTAGAAGCCGAGCTGGAAAGTTATTGCAAAGAAGGAAAGTATAAGAATTTACTAGAAGAATACCTAAATTAAAAGCAAGAAAAAGAAAATAAGAAAGGACAGAAGAAACGGACAAATAAAAAGCAGCATACAATTTTACGTTTAGATATAAGTCATGGTAAGACTACTCTACTGAAGCTACTCTATAATTTAATAATTAAAGTACCAAAATATTGAGACTGATGTTCTATAATATTTAATTAAAAAGTTACAATAAACATGTGATTATAATTAATATTGTTTTTATGTTTGTTTAACACCCCTAAAATTTTATATTTAATAATCTTATATTAGAACCCCTAGTATCTCATAATAGGAGACCCATTGCCTTGGACTTCTTTTCTATTATTTTTTACTTTTTGCAACACTGCCGAAAAAATATTGTATTTAGCACTAAATAGCTATTACACATTTCAAGTACGTTAAATTTCCTATCTAAAACTAAATCTCAAAAAGCTTCAAAAGTATCAGTATAGTTTTTATAGTCAAAATGGAAATGGTATCTCATAATAGGCATCTTTATCTTACTACATATTTTTGAGAGACCAGTCGTGGCGCAGAGGCAACAAAAAACAACAAAGTGTGACTGTAAACACGACTAGTTGTAGGTTCGATCCTCACTCGAGGAAATTAAATATTTATTTAAAATTTATACTTCCGTTTTTTTCGCTCTGGTGTAGAGACTAAGCGCGGCGTTAAGCTCCGCTAATTAGCATGCAATGCCTATAGAATTCGGCGGATAGTGGGAATCGGAGTGTCTTAACACTAGGTTCCGTCTGTCTACCTTGCTGTTTGCAGGATACAGCGTAAAAATGATAGCTACATATTTTAAATTTTCGTATCTGGATTGATGAAAATCGATAACAACTTAAATAAATAAACATTGTTAATGCCTTTGTTTTTAGAGACATCTGCTCTAAATGTATTTAAATTCTACAAAATCAGCTTTTGTTTATTAAAAATTGAAATTCATATATTTATCATTAAATCATTTAACTTTATGCTTCATGTATTAGGTATGTATATACAACAAATAATAACAGGGGATATGCTCAAATAATTAATAAAATCTCGTTTATTTCGTTTGGTTGTTGGATGAAAACAATATGAAATATCTGTTTGTGTTTCCCGCTTTGAAAGATAAAAGGTGAAACGTACAAAAGCCCATGGAAGTAAAACCGTCGATGACATAAAAACAAATTTAATATAAAGCAGTCTTGTCAAGTTGTAATTTTAAACAAATGTTTTCACTTGCCCCCTGTAAAAAGAAATCCATTGAATTTGACAGATTGCTGTATAATTTTCTGGTTTGTTGGATTTTCAGTAGTTAACTGTGAAATTGAAAGCGCAATATTGAGCTATGTTGTAACCTTTTTTTTTAATTATAAGAATAATGTTAATTGCTTGTCAGTCAATGGTCTGTGAAAGTCTTACGATTCCTTAAAAACAAAAAGATTAAAGTTCACTTGAATGTACATAAAGTATTTCCTAATCTAGTCCACAATACAAACTATATTTTGCTTACAGCAAGCCTATCGTAAGCAAAAAAAAAATATTTCATGAGAAACAGAAATTTACTATAAGCCACTACCATAATCATGTTATGTTATAAAATATAATCTTAACGCAACGATAACAAAAATGCAAATTTAAATCGTAATTTTTTTTATCAGCTTTACGCTGTATCCCGCACACAGCAGGGTAGGCAGAGGGAACCTAGTGATAAGACACTCCGTTCTCCACTTTCTGCCGAATTCTGTAGGCATTGCGTGTTGAGTGGCAGAATTCAACGCCGCGCTTTGCCTCGACAGCAGAGCGAAGAAATGGAAATATAAATTTAAGTAAATATTTCATCTCCTCGAGTGGGGATCGAACCCACAACCAGTCGGTTTTACAGTCACACTTACCACGACTTAAATCGTTAATACGTGTCATATATAGATTCAAGCTTCAATTATAGGGTATGGGAGCAAAGCCCAATTTTAAACGCTTGCAGTCGGTACACGGTTCACACTATCACTCGTACGGTTTGAGCCTCAAATTCGACAAAGTGCTCTTCGACGCTGCCCATTCATTTGTTCGTTCCATTAAAACGGTGCTTTTAACTACCACTAATTTATGCAACACACTCACGGGGACAGATTACAGAGTGGCTCGCTCATTTCAGCACAGTTTAATCATGAATTATAAAGGTCGTGTTGTACTGGAAGAGCAAAATTTTTGGACATCCTGTAATTTTATACAAACTTTTTAATGTTTGTATTCGACGCAATGAACAAATTAGTACTGTTTTATCAGTACTGATTTGTCTTTCTAATATTGCAGACTATTCCTCTTTTGAAGATTATAGCGTATATTAAACTTAACTTAGTTTCACGCCTTAGTTTCATCCCTAGCGGGTTATTCAGAAAGACCGGAGTGCCTAACGCTACATACCTCTTTCGCCTCGGTCCATTGACATTCACCACTTCATACATGCCCTCCTATGTTTTCAAAGGTCAACTGAGGTCTACCCCTACCTCTCTTATTCTTACTTACACACACACACACACACACACACACACACACACACACATATATACATNTATCTATACTAATATTATAAAGAGGTAAGATTTGTATTTTTGTATGTATGTTTGTATTGTTTTCACACAAAAACTACCAGACCGATTTCAAAAATTCTTTCGCTATTAGAAGGCTGCATCTTCACTGTCCCACATAGGCTATATTACATTTTCCAAAAATATAGGGATCCCTAATAAAAATGCAATAATGTAACCTAAGATGTGAAGAAATTGATGTTAAAAATAATATCATCGTGCGCTGCGAAAACTATTGATGATAGAACAAAATAATGTTCTACAGTATTACAGAACGCATCAATATCTATAAAAAAGTCCGCGATACCATATGTCCAACTGCTGTAGTTATGACAATATAACTACTTTTTTATATTTTATAAGTTGATGAAAGTGCCGGCAATAATCAAACAATTTTATTCATACCTCTGCATTAATCATTATTCTATCAAATGATATTTTATTACAGATAATTTCAATAGGTGTAAAGTACTTTTTAAATTAATAAAATCGGACATTTCATTTAAAAGATACAACGAATTTAAAAATATCACTCTAAAGAAAATCATGTAATAATAAAAAATGCGGAGTGTAGCCTCGCGCACCATAGCGAGTAACTAACTCTGCGGGGCGGGGGGAGGCATCGATATCTAGATATATTTTATTTCTTTATTGGATTTGAATAGGCCCTGAAATTACGGGACCGATTTGGAAAATTCTTTTACAATTAGACGATTAACGTGTCAAAAAATACCAATAAAAAACCTTATATCGCGTACACTGTGGAAATTATTGATATTAGAGCAAAGTGATCTACTATAATTTTACAGTAGACATCAATATCTACAAAGAAGTTTACTATACCATGTGTAACTGTTAGAGTTATGCCACTAATTTTCAAAGGAAAATAGTGCAGAGGGACACCTAAAAATATATGTATTATTGTGAAAGCATAAAAAGAATGTGTAATTTCTCTATAGATTATAAATCATAAGAAATCTATTGGTGATAGAATAAAACATTGTCTTATTGTCTCTATATATTATAAAATCATGCCTTCGGCCTCTGTCTGGCCTTTCTAACTCTTCTTCTTCTTCTAAGCTACCCAACGGATTTTGGATGCGGTTTTCACCATTAGGTGGAGTATTTCTCAGGGAAGGTTTATATATAGTTTATTATATGTATATTGTATTGTAATTTGACATAAATATGATAAATGTGTATAAAGTCCTACCCGTTGAGACACTTTCTCGCATGCGCTGCTTTAATAGTTCGTCCTACATGAAAACAATGTACTAAAGTATTATTTGTCTTAATAAGATCTACAAAAAAGTCAGCGACAGCATATTCGTATCTTCTAAGGAGCAACATACAGTGAGCATATTTCTGTCTAAAAATAGTAATTTGAATATATATTTTTATTGTGAGGGATGTTTGTCCATAATGGTATCAATTCTTATTCTTTTAAATACTTTATTAATTTTCTACGTTAAACGAAGATAAAATTTGCTCTTTTAGTTTGTAGTTTTAGAGAAAAATGTATTTAATTGTTGACACATCACGCCAGCTATAAACCGCAGTTTTGGCTCATGTTTCATTTAGCCCTTACTCTCAGCATATAAATAAGTATATTAGTTGTCTTGGCCATTTGGTGTTGATCAAAATGTCCTTTACAGAAATTTACAAAAAATTACATTACCAAAAAATCCTTGCTATGAAACGGTTCGCCGCCCGCCACACGTCCCTTGCGTCCCCCACGCCCTGCGCTGCGTTTTGCACTTTTAGTTTTAATACTTTTAAATATAAATTTTACGTTGCTTATTAACTTAAATACCGTATATCTAAATCAAATTTTGCGAGCCAAATCCAGTCTCTTCGACTGCCGCAAGGCAAGATCCACGTCCCGCAGGGGCCTTTACCGCCGTTAGCATCCTTACAAGCAGCCACATAGTGATTGCAAATATTTCAGAGACAGAGAAGCCTCTTCCCTCCCCACCATGTGTCGCTGTAAAAGCCAGTACGGCTAACAACATAAAGTTCAAGTTTGAAAAAAAAAAACAAATAAAATCAAATAAATGTCCAAAAGACTTAAATTACTTAATGATGCCGTCGTGACACAGTGGTACAAGCGTGTGATTTTAACGAAATAGTTGTGAATTCAGTTGCCACTTTGGAAAAAGAGATGTAATTTATTAATATTTTCATTTTTTTCATTTTGGTAAAAAAGCAAAGCGCCAAAGCTACTCTATACGCTATGCAAAGCATAAATTGCGCAGAAAGTAAGTAAAAATCTTAAGATTTCAATTATTGTTTGTGTGATAACAGAAAAAACTCGACACAATATGATTATAATATAGACCGAGATTTCAATATTTAATATTCTCCAATATAAGTTGAGACTTTCTCAAGCCGCCACGAGTTCTCGCAATTTGTGTATGATAGATACTGATTTGTGTAATAATATATAATCTATATTTTAACCCGGAATTTATGTGGGAAAAATTACGTTTGCAGTGTGCGCGCATTGACCATTTAATGTAGATAAAAACTGTCCTTTACTGTTTTCCATTTTAATAAGTACTTTAGAAGCTGTAACACACATTTAAAATTACATTAATAAAAAATGTTTGCTGCGATATGACTCGACGCCAGCCACGCGTCGTTTGCTTATAAAAGTGCATCCGTCACGGCCCCCTGGGTCCTTTCCCCTGGGCGTAGAAGGAGAGCCTGATCATGTTGCCTGCCTCACTACGCTGTAGCAGCGATTAACCGAAAGGAGAGTGCAAAAGTTCCTCAACGTAGCGTCTGCTTTCAGCCGTGTACGGGGCTACTTTATAAAGTGCTCAGGGCCGGCGTCATAACGTCGCGCATGTCCTTACCGATTACCTACCTGATAGGACATTTTTCGTGAGAGTGGAGAGTGTAGCAGCCACTCGATCTCTGCCGGAATTCCCCAGGGCAGCATTTTGTCACCTGCCCTCTACGAATTATACACCGATGACATCCTAACGCACGGCCTTAAGTTGGGCCTCCCTGACTGAGGGTATCAACTGGCTGAGCTTACTGCTCAAGTGGCGTTTGATCATCCTTCCAATCCCACTAAATAACTCTCTTTGTATCTGGTCTAGGACAGGTACACAGTCCTAGGGCCAAAGGACCCCCTAACGATGCATCCATATTGATGGTTGCCGCTTGAGACCACGGCCAGAAGGCCAACGCCTTGATGTTGTTCCCCAGCGCCAAAAGAAAGGAGCTGGACGAGAGAATGCTTCAATGCTAGCTCTATAGTAAAGTAGATTTAGAAGCAATTGCACGTATTTTGGAGCTCCTTAAAAAATTATAATGTATTATTTCAGCGCAACATAGTTGTTTTCATCTTTCGTTTAAATATTTTTATATAAAATAGTAGGTAGACTACCTACTACGTTGTTTATGATTTTTACCATTTAAGTATTCTGTTGTTTGTGTCGTTTGTTTAAGGAACTCAATTCAGTATATTAGGTAAGTAATTCAGTAGTTTAAGCGGGCGAAGCAGCGAGTGGGTCGCTAGTATATATATATATATATATATATATATATATATATATATATATATATATATATATATATATATATATATATATATATATATATATATATATATATATATATATATATATATATATATATATATATATATATATATATATATATATATATATATATATATATATATATATATATATATATATATATATATATATATATATATATATATATATATATATATATATATATATATATATATATATATATATATATATATATATATATATATATATATATATATATATATATATATATATATATATATATATATATATATATATATATATATATATATATATATATATATATATATATATATATATATATATATATATATATATATATATATATATATATATATATATATATATATATATATATATATATATATATATATATATATATATATATATATATATATATATATATATATATATATATATATATATATATATATATATATATATATATATATATATATATATATATATATATATATATATATATATATATATATATATATATATATATATATATATATATATATATATATATATATATATATATATATATATATATATATATATATATATATATATATATATATATATATATATATATATATATATATATATATATATATATATATATATATATATATATATATATATATATATATATATATATATATATATATATATATATATATATATATATATATATATATATATATATATATATATATATATATATATATATATATATATATATATATATATATATATATATATATATATATATATATATATATATATATATATATATATATATATATATATATATATATATATATATATATATATATATATATATATATATATATATATATATATATATATATATATATATATATATATATATATATATATATATATATATATATATATATATATATATATATATATATATATATATATATATATATATATATATATATATATATATATATATATATATATATATATATATATATATATATATATATATATATATATATATATATATATATATATATATATATATATATATATATATATATATATATATATATATATATATATATATATATATATATATATATATATATATATATATATATATATATATATATATATATATATATATATATATATATATATATATATATATATATATATATATATATATATATATATATATATATATATATATATATATATATATATATATATATATATATATATATATATATATATATATATATATATATATATATATATATATATATATATATATATATATATATATATATATATATATATATATATATATATATATATATATATATATATATATATATATATATATATATATATATATATATATATATATATATATATATATATATATATATATATATATATATATATATATATATATATATATATATATATATATATATATATATATATATATATATATATATATATATATATATATATATATATATATATATATATATATATATATATATATATATATATATATATATATATATATATATATATATATATATATATATATATATATATATATATATATATATATATATATATATATATATATATATATATATATATATATATATATATATATATATATATATATATATATATATATATATATATATATATATATATATATATATATATATATATATATATATATATATATATATATATATATATATATATATATATATATATATATATATATATATATATATATATATATATATATATATATATATATATATATATATATATATATATATATATATATATATATATATATATATATATATATATATATATATATATATATATATATATATATATATATATATATATATATATATATATATATATATATATATATATATATATATATATATATATATATATATATATATATATATATATATATATATATATATATATATATATATATATATATATATATATATATATATATATATATATATATATATATATATATATATATATATATATATATATATATATATATATATATATATATATATATATATATATATATATATATATATATATATATATATATATATATATATATATATATATATATATATATATATATATATATATATATATATATATATATATATATATATATATATATATATATATATATATATATATATATATATATATATATATATATATATATATATATATATATATATATATATATATATATATATATATATATATATATATATATATATATATANAGTAGTCGTTGAAAATATCAAACAAACGGGAAAACATTCAAAACGTCGATGCGTTATGACACGGACGTAATGACAGAAGCAAATGTTTTTTTTTAATGTTTTTTATTTAATGGCCTGATTTTGCGATGACAAACAGAAGCAAAAATGCAAAAAATCATTAGACAAGGTGTGATTGTCAATCAGCTGTCACATCTCTGATTTAAAATATGATTGATTTTAATCGATTAAGGATCTAAATCTTATTTTTTTTTCATTTTTCTCCACATCCAGAATGTCAATTAATTTATTATTTGCTATTCTAAAAATAAAAAAAAATTGAAATTTTTTAGATCACATCTCAATTCTTTACGTGTAGGTCCAAAAGTTTCATTCTCCTTTATATTTCCATTTCTTCGCTCTGGTGTCGAGGCAAAAGCGCGGCGTGGAGTTCTGCCATTCAACACGCAATGCCTCCAGAATTCGGCAGAAAGTAGGGAACGGAGTGTCTTAACACTAGGTTCCCTCTGCTTACCCTGATGTGTGCGGGATACAGCGTGAAGCTGATTTATTTATTTTTTTATAATATTTATTTCTATAATGCCATAAGAGGCCAGTCGTGGCGCAGGGGCACAAAGAGTGACTGTAAAACCAAGATTGAGGGTTCGTTCAATAGTTACAATTTATATAAAGATTTTGTAGCGGGCGAAGCCAGGAATGACTCGTAGTTAGTAAAACTGAATAAACATCAATAAAAAAAAATCAGCGCGCCACGACTGGTCTCTTATGGCATTATAGAAATACTTTTCTTTATTTCAGTATCTAAATGTAACAAATTAGGTATACACTATGTATTGCATATACCAAAATACATTACCCTAATTAGTAATATTCCACAGAACTTAGTAATCTAGAATAGTGCCTTGACATTTTAAGCGTTTCAAATATATTGTGACTCAGCGTCGCGTCGTCACCATCAGAAACTTGCAATTTTTTTCTGGTGTGAAAGCAATTCCTATTACTATAAGACATTATGTATTTCAATCTCTCCTAGGTTATTGAAATGTTAGCAATTATAAAATATTTTTTTTCGCTGATACGTAGATTATTTTATTTATAAAAAGAAACTTTATTGATAATAAGGGAAAATTATATATTTATTTCTTTTATTATTAGCTTCACTCTGTATCCCGCATAAAGTAACCACAACCATCCTGTTTACGATTTTGCCACGACAATTACGACAGTAGCATTATCGGGGTTTGGAAACGTGACGATATAGTTGTGGGTTCCATAGCTACAGGGAGGATAGTCGATATTTAAAATTTTTATTATATAAATATTTGTAAGAATCAAAATTTTTATCATATTTAAATTTGTATTGCCGAGCCTCATAGAAAAAATGGGCAAATCTTTATTGTGCCATCAAGTATTATGTAAACAATACAATCTTACGTTTACAGATAAATGAATCATTGTTTATTAATATTTTCCAAAACTTCTACTTAAATTTTAATAAGTTTTAGGCAAATAAAGCCATAAAATATCAGAATAATAGGTACTTTAAAATTGAGCGTATAAAGAAGCAAAGTTTTCAATGCCTCTTTGCTCAAACAACATTATGACTTTAGTCAGAACAGTCAATAAGCGAACAAAGTGTTGGAAAAGTTGAAGACCAAAAACCAACTCTCAACACGAAATGGAGGAGTTTCAAGATAGCGATTACAATGTAAAATGGGAACTTGTTAAACATAATGTTGAAAAATAATGTTAAAAAATTTTCGTATTTAGATTTTTTTTCAGTTTCACGGCGATGAGCTGTTAGCTTATTTTTTTTAATATAAATATTTATCTTGTAATCTCGGGCTTGAAACCGTCTTGTACTTGTATTTGAATCCATATGATGCATAAGCATATTCACCGTGTATACCTACTATTATAGTTCTGAGCTCCTGAAGCAAATAAATTAAATCAAATCAAATGAGCTTAACGCTGTATCCCGCACGCAGCAGAGTAGGCAGACGGAACCTAGTATTAAAGCACTCCATTCACCACCTTCCGTCGCATTCTGGTGAAATTGCGTGTTGAATTGCGAAACTAAACGCCGCGCTTGTTCTTGTCAGAACAACGAAAATAAAATAATTCTTAGCCCTGAACGACCGAACGTAAGATCCAACCCACAACCATCACTTTTACAGTAAGACGCTCTTGCATTGCGTCACGGTACATTATAATAGAATTTACGATTTTTTCTCTACGTTAAACTCTACGTTACTAGCCTTTTAAATTTTTTACGTTCCAGAAATGATGTATTTCGTTCTACCTACGTAAATTTCTACAAGCGGCGCAGCGCTTCGTTAACTTCTTAAAATGGGTCGCCTACGACAAAGGCCCGTAATCCGATTTATTATCCTTATTGATTAAATCACGTTAATCTTTGTGTTTTTAATTTATAATTTTCCTTTTTTTTTGTTTTAATATAGCATTCATCCCTACCGGGTAAAAATAACACAAAGTTAATAAAAACATATATAACGAAGCAGGACCAAGTTAAACAACTTAACGTTCCGTATTCATACTTTGCGACACGGCCATCTTGAAAAGTCACACGTCCTCGTGTGATATTTGAAAGGTTATTCAGTGTCAATTTTTTTACCTTAACCTATCCTGATTCACAGTTAAGTTAAGTTATAGAGCTTTTGGAACAAGTTGATATTAATTAACAATTATTTTTCCAAACAGCTAACATCTTACTTGAGAACATTCATCTCATGCACATTTATCGCGTGCATTATGTAACCACCTTTATCAATACACTACTACAATAACTTTTGTTGACACACTGTACAACCGTACACGGTACTACTTGAATCAACCAATCCTTTTGCTATGAACAGTATTCCATTAATGCCTCAATGTAAAAGTCACTACTGTCACCTAAATAGAACGACAGTAGCTCATTCCCTTAGTACTGATGATAATCTCAAAAGTCACCACTATCAACTGAATCGGGCGACAGTAGCTCATGCCACTCGGCGAGTGAAGGTAATCTTCAAAAGTATCCATTGTCAATTTGCCACAGTCCATAAAGATTAAAATATAATTTATTTTGACTTTACACGAAAACAACGTAGACAATATACCGTTATAAGTTCTTCAAGGTCCCGACCAAATCCATGCATGTGAGGATTGTAACTGAAAGATAAAACGGAAAATAAAGACAGTCCGTCAAATATATGAAAAAAAAACAGAAAACATATAAAACCTATTTGTAGTACTTGTTGTCAAAAAAGCACTGATAATTAAGTTTTAACACAAAAGCTGAAAAAAAAGTATTTTAAAGTTATTTTTGATCTTCATTTACCATATTTTTTTTGTATGTATATTTTTTTTAAGTTAGTAGCAGTAGTCTTATTGTATTATCTTATCTCATGTTGCATGTTTCTAAAGAAAAATAATGATAATTTCAAAATTTTAATTCTTCAATCAATTATAGGAAAATATTATATTTCTTAATAAATATAATATTTTCCTATGATTTTTTCTATTTATTTATAGCTTATGATACAAATTAACAGAACATTACATTGGAAGAGCACACNATATATATATTCTGGTATTGAACAAAGGAAACTATAAATAATGTGGTATTTTTAACCCAGTAGCGACCATTTGTGTGTGGAATTGACATATAGAATAGCGGCGAATACCGGGCAAACAAACGTATATTTTTTAATGTAAAGGCTTTTAGAGTTTTTAAGGTTTTTAAGGTCTTTAATGTATCTTCGTAATTAAAATGTATAGTAGCTAACGAATATCACGATTTTAAATGTTATAAACATATTATAGCTCTGATTATGCTAAGAATAAGTATAAGCAGATTTTAAATAGTAACACTATGAATTTTGAAGCTTTTTGATGTAACTTGGAAATACAATAAAGTCATGAAAATAAACGAGCTAAACTTTCCTGGTCTGTCATACAACAACGTGAATATATCAGCTTCACGCTATATCCCGCACACATCAGGGTAGGCAGAGGGAACCTAGTGTTAAGACAATCCGTTCCCCACTTTCCGCCAAGTTCTGGAGGCATTACGTGTTGAGTGGCGGAACTCAACGTCGCGCTTTGCCTCGACACCAGAGCGAACAAATGAAAATATAAATGTAAATAAATATTTCATCTCCTCGAGTGGGGATCGAACCCAACCAGTCGATTTTTGCAGTCACACTTTGTGCTCCTGCGCTACGACTGGCCTCAACGTGAATATATTTAACATTTATGTTGTTATAGTTACATTACTTACTTTATGTTAGTTATGACTTTGAATAGAAAATCAAGCCTTTTTTTTAATTGAAAAAAGTTTTAGAAGACGTATATTATTAAATAATTTTACTTCATTTCTAATATTATAAAATAAATTATTATATTATATATTTTTCATATAATGTTTAAATTTGTAATCTGTATTCTAAAACATGATAATCAAAAACAAAAATATGCTACAGAATAATTATTATTTTTTTTTAATTATTTTCACTGCAGATACGTTAAAATACAAACTGTGTAATGTCAAAAAGTATTTCAACAAAACGTAAAAAAAAGGCGATCCTTCCTGGATTTTCAATTCAGTTGTTCCTCTATGTTTATATAGAAAGTAACGCAAACTACTACTACTACTACTACTAGACTATTAGTTCTTGTGTATTTTTTTTATGGAAAAGATAAGGCAAACGAGCGTTCGGGTCACCTGATGATAAGTGATCACCGCGGCCCACGACCCCGTCCAACACCTGAGGAGCTACAGGTGCATTGCCGGCCTTTAAGGTGGATACGGCGCCGGAGCCCGGCATTACCTGATGCGAAACGCTGTGGTATAAAGCCACTACTTCACGCCTGTTTTCAATGCCGGGGGTGGTTATGATCCGGTCGAGTCTGCCCATGCGTGTTGCCATTGCTGGCGACGTGACTCTACCACACGTACTTTAGTCGCCTCTTACGACATCACCAGTACCAGGATGAACCTGTTCTAGGCCGGGATCACACGGCAATCTTTTTTATATAAATTATGACAGAAATATTTGTTAGATAAAATTGGGCTGTTATTATTTGTAAGTGGCTTAACTCGGAGCTAAAATATAATATGAAATGTATTCAATTGAATTTCTAAATTGAAATCTTAATTAACCCTCTTTGACTTCATTATATTATTGTTATAATAATATTTATCTCAGTTTTTCTAAAATTTAAATAATATTACTTTTTTTTTCAGCTTTGCGCTATTGCCCGCACACACAGTGTAGGCAGAAGGAATCTAGTGTTAAGACACTCCGTTCTCCATTTTCCGCCGAATTCTGGAGGCAAGGCGTTTTGAGTGGTGGAACTCAAGGCAGCGTTTTTGCGTCGACATCAGAGCGAAGAAGTAAAATAATTAATTACCTCTAATGGGGATTCAACCCACAACCAGTCGCGTTTAGAATCACACACTTGTATCCCTGCGCCACGCCTGGCCTCTTACCTAATATTTCTTACTGTTGTTTTTTGGAGAAAGTGAAAATTTTCCCCCTTTTGAGGGCTATTATTTTTTAGGATTTAGCCACAAATGCATAGTTTTCAGATTTTTTTCTGAACTAGCACTACATGTAGATGCGTTCTAAGTAAATATAGAAACATGTTTTTTTATCAGGAAATGATGGAGCCGTATATTCGAATATATACTTCTTGGCTTGAATTTCAACTCGATATCTCCAAGCGTTCATGAGATTTTAGAAAAGGGTCTTAACAGACAGAAAGACAGACGAACAACAAAGTGATCTAATAAGGGTTCCTTTTTCTTTAAAAAGTACGGAACCCTAAAAATTAAGTACATTTTTACAAATAAAGTTCCGTGTGAAATTTTACAGCTGTCGCCTAGGAGGTAATTACACTGTAAAAGCATCAACATTTCATGTTTAAAATTAATGTGGTTGTTACATAACCCCTACTTAATGTTCTCTAAACTTTTGGTATACACGTCATTTGGTACTAACGACAAGACTAGATTAATCTTTACAATATTCATTCAGATTTATACGTTACGATATGATTACAAAATTATATACTTTCTTAAACGTAAAATTCTTTTGTTATTGAAATTCAAATTATGAAAAGACATTTAGTTTCCATTTTGCTCTATTATCGAGGAGTAAGCCGAAAACTGTAATTGAAAAAGCTGGATTTTTGGTTAGCCTTATGCTTCTAAAAGAACAATTTTTACTTGGCTTTATCGAGTTTCGCTTATGGTCAGTTATTTTAACTGAAAATGTCAGTTCCCAGAGAGCGTCTGGTTTGATGTTTTCGTTTCAACTTAGTGATATAACTACTCCTAAAAATCGATAGTGCAAAATACTTTCTCTTTAAATGTTTTTATATGGATTTTTTAATAAAATACATATGGTTTGGCAACAAGGTACGGTTTGAGGTCAGTCGTGGCGCAGGGTACAAGCGTGTGATTGTGCATGCATGACAGGTCCTATTTTCAGTCGAGAAAATGGTGGAAAAGTATTTGATATTTTATTTTCCTCGCCCTGGTAACGAGGAAAGCGCGGCGCTGAGTTTTATTATTCATTTCGGCGGCAAGTAGGGAAAAGAAGTGTCTTAATGGGAACGGAGTATCTTAACACTAGGTTCTCACGTACCCTCTGCCTACCTCCTACGAACGTACAGTATGAAACTAAACGGAAATTTAGGTATACATATTATGCAAACATGTTATTGGGTAAGCGACGCCATTTTGGAATATTTATGTTATCCAGTATTATCTCTAAAATAAACCGAAAATTGTTACCGGTGAGATAGACAAAAACTTACTGTTTACCTTTTCCGTATGACGCAGATACTGCAAGAATAAAATTAAAGATAAAAGTTAATTGCGTAAGTTATTTTTTATATATAATATAAAAAACGGAAGAGTTTGTTTGTTTGTTTGATTGTTCCTTCTTTCGTTCGTTTGTTTGTTTGTTTAAACGACTAACTAACTAAGATCTCTGGACCTTTTGGCCCTATTTACGTTTTTTTGTTTTGTTTAANATATATATATATATATACATATATATATACATATATATACATATATAAATTATATCCACATTATATCGATGCTCTACTGGTAATAGTACTGGTAATAGTAGTATAATAATAGCTGTTCATTAAATATAAAACAGTATATAACACACTTAGGGTGGGTGTTAGTTTTATTTTTTCACAATAATATATATATTTTTTAGACGTCCCTCTGTACTACGATGGCGGCTCTGTTCTAGTTAGTTTGCACATTTTCCTTTGAAAATTAGTTATTGTTTTATAACTCTAATAGTTACACATGGTCATGTAAATAACTAATTTCATAAATAAAACTTTCTTTTTTATTCTTTTAACTGTAATAGAAAAAACTAGTTTCAAAACTAATTGAGATTTTTTTTTAAACCAAAGTAGTATTACACCGGAGTAAAACATATTACGCCGGGGCAAAAGTTTTTTCGTATTTTGAATGTATTTTCCTCTTTGGCTGTACTGAATGTAATTAACTGGGTTGTAATACCATTAAATATGACATTCTGAAGATGCAATAAATTAAAAAAAAATTTGTTCCCGCCAGTTTTGAATTGTTTTTCAATCTAGCAAAATGAACGTATGTGAAGAAGAAATTCGGTACATTTTAAAGTTTTATTACAAAAAAGGTAAAAATGCGACGAACGCAGCGAATAAAATTTGTGCGGTGTACGGACCTAATACGGTATCAATAAGAGCATAAATGTGATTCAAGCGTTTCAAATCTAGAAATTTTAGTGTGAAAGATGAGGTTCGCTCTGGACGCCCTGTCAAGGATAAAATCAGTGCCATCTTTGAGAAAGTGGAGCAAGATCGACATATTAGTAGCTACGATATTGCTGAAGAAGTGGATGTTGATCATAAAACAGTTTTACGTCATTTACGAAAGTCTAGGTACAAGAAAAAACTTGACATTTGAGTACCACATGACCTCATTGAGAGAAACCTAATGCAATGTGTTTCCATTTGCGATTCTTTGTTGAAACGCAATAATTTCGAACCATTTCTTAAACAGTTAATTACGGGTGATGAAAATGAGTACCTTACGATAATAATGCGTGGAAAAGATTATAGTCGAAGCATGGACAAGCCCCACAGACCGTGGCAAAGCCCGGCCTTACTCGGAAGAAAGTGATGCCATGTGTATGGTGGGATTGGAAAGGAATCGTCCACTGTGAGCTTTTGCCACCGGGTAAAACTATCGATTCTGAACTCTACTATCAGCAGCTGATGAGGTTAAAAAAACTATAGAGAAAAACCGGCCAGAGCTGGTGAATAGGAAGGCCGTGGTGTTCCTCCATGACAACGCCAGACCGCACTCATCTATAGCCATGCAGCAAAAATTGAGAGAGCTTGGGTGGGATGTGTTGACGCATCCTCCGTTTAACCCTGCTAAAAGCTAACCTCAAAATAACACTGTGAATACTACCTGTCAGATTTTTTTAATAAAAAATCTAAAAAAATTCTATAGGAATGGGTTCCATGGCACTACCCATAAGATAGCAACAAGTCATCAATCAAAACGGCACATACATATTAGAAATAAATAAAAAATTATACCTAAAAAAATATTTTCCTTTGTATGAACAATACGAAAATACTTCTGCCCCAACCTTATATAAAGGATATTTCAGACCGGCTCCCCAAACCCTACATATAAATATGTTCATCTCGAGAAAGAATGGAACGACTTACGAAAAACATTCGAAAACAATTCTATTATCTTTATTTTTGGTGATCGTTTTGGGTGGTATATTACATAAATACTTTTGTTTTACATTCAAAATGGCCCAATTTATTGTATTACTTTATTGTTTAAAATTTTATTTATTGTATAGGTTGCTGTGTTATGTATTGTACGTAAAATACAAATGAAAATATCAGTGAAATGTCACTGTTCTCTCATTTACTCTCCGTTCTCCAATTTTCGCCGAATGTACGAGACATTACAACTATCCTTTTATACCGTTTACATACCGTTTACAGTCAAATGCTTGTACACCACATCACTATACATAGGTATCCCCATACTTTAAGTGAAACAAACCGCCTCCCTTAATTATCTTATTTTATTCATCCTCAAACACATCTGGGACTGGCTTGTGGGATGTGTGAAATATATTTTTATTGTTATGTGTTACTATATATAAGTTATAACTTTGTGGGTAGTGATGGTCATGAGATTTTCACTAATGTTAAAGTTATTTTCATTTTCCAGTCTGTTTAAATAAAATGTTTTATGCGTAATGTGTCTAGACATGCTATATATGTATGAGATTTATTTATAGAACTTAGGTGCTCACTAAGATGAATATTTAGTATATTCGACGTATTACTACATTTCTAGAAGCCTCAAATTTTATATGGGCCAACCAATGAATTCTTATATAACCAACCAATGAATTCTTATAAAGGCCAGTTATTTAATCATTAAGTCTGGTTAAGCAAATGTAAATTGCTTTAATAATTCAAATTAGTTTAATCTTTTTGAACATGCATGTAACATTTTTTTTTTTCACCATATTGCAAAGCACTCTAAGAAAAAAGTTCGTATATATTTATTATATATATCGTTCGTATATATTTATTATATAAAAAATTACGGAAACAATCTTAAATAGCAGTGGTCGTATTTTTTTGGGAAATAATTAGAAATCATTATAAGGAATTACGATAATATGATACCAAAATTTTAAAAATTTTCACATAAAATATTAGAACATAAATAATAATTGAGTTTATTAAATATATAATTGTAAGTGAGGACGGGCAAAGCCGCGGGCAGTTTGTTAATATATACACATAATTACATTAAAATTTACTCAACTATTGTAAAAAGCTTTTAATTTAAATTACGTAATCATATGAACTTGTATTATATATTATAATAATAAATGAATTTGTATATTAATATAAATTTACTTATTTAAAACAAACCATAATATCCCGTGAAAATGTATCATTTTGCTAAATAATTGAACCGAGAGAAGTAACGAGTTTAAGTCAAGTAAATGACTTCACTTTTAACTTCGCTAACTTTGCTTTTGTGGAGAAAGCGCCGATACGGCTTGTGGCTTACTTTGAATTGACGGGAAAGTAAAAATAATAGTCTGCCTTTACATTCTTATGTGGACTTAAAAGTATCTTTTTCTAAATCTAACAATGTTCACTGTGCAGAAACATTTCCTATAATGATACTAAGTAGATAGATAAATTCCACTCAAGTTTTTGCATGTTTTAGGAATATTACTTATTTAACGCATTTTAATGAGCCACATTTTGTCTATGAAAAACAGGAAATATCTATTACAAATATAAATTTTTAAAAGTATTTATTGCACAGCAATACTATACAGGCTTGTCATGATGCAGGGGCACAAACGTGCAACTGTAACCGCGAGCTTGTGGGTTCGATTCCAACTTGAGGACATTATATATTTAATATTTTCATTTATACGCTCTGGTACTGAGCCTCCAATATTCGGAAATGAGAACGAAGTATCCTAAAACTAGGTTTCCTCTGCATATCCTGCTAAATATAACACAAAATTAAAGGCCAGTCGTGGTGAAGTCGCGTTTATAGTCAGTCACACGTTTGTGCAAATCAGATTCACGTTTTATTCCGCATGTAGCAGAATAGGCAGAGATAAGTATTAAGATATTTCGTTCCCCACTTTTCTTTTAATCTAAGATGATATTTTACCTCAATAAAAATTTAGAAAAATTACAGTTCAAATTAATAACTAACATTAAATATACAGAGCTGAGCTGGTTTGGGCACGTCGAACGAATGAGTGCTGAAAGAATGGCAAAAAAAGATTTATGATGGAAAAGTGAGCGGTAAGTGAGGTAGGGGGTTGACCTTCGAAAACATAGTATCAAAGATATTGGAGGAAGGTCACGTAAAAAGCATGAGGACCCCCCGAAGGGCATGTATGAAGAGGCTGATGACAGTGGACGAGGCGAAAGAAGTATGTAGAGACCGTAGCGTTTGGCGCTCCGTTCTCTCTGACTACCCCGCTAGGGATAAAGCGTGAAGCTAGTTATAGTTATAGTTATATTAAATATACATGATTTTTATGAAATGTTTCGTTGTTGAGACGATCTAGTTAAAAATTAAATATTATTACTGGTTTAACGACATTTTTATTTTCAAAAGGAGTATGAATAAGTAAGTATTTATACTTTTGGCATAAGATTTGTCGAAATCCAAATCATTTTTTGAAATGAAACCCACATTCAACCTAAAAATGGAGCTAATTATCTAATCTCTTCTCTTTTATCTCATCCAATGCAATTTCGGTTTGAAATCAGTCTCCAAAAAGCAAATTGCTAATACTGAATAGCTAGAAAGGGCGGCAAATGGCCCATTTCCTCAACGAATTATGCCTTTTACTCTTCAATGACACACTCACTGGTTTATTGATTCACAAAAACAGGAAAATGAAGTTCTTCTTTCTTTAATAGCACTATATTGAACATATTATGTAACAATTTGATATGACTATTGTATGATGATAGAAACATCTGAACGTAGTGGGCGCGCGCAGCTTCACCCGCTTATTTGCACCCTTAGGGGTGAATTCTAAAAAAACACGAAACACGAAAGTGTTCAATAAAATATTTTTAACAGTTTGTATTTAAATTTTTATAAAAATCGGTGCCGATTTAAAAAATGTCCATACAAACTTGCAACCTCTAAATTTATCCATCATCATTCAGTGGATGTCCAGATTACGAAAATAAGCATCTGTCCAAATTTTACGTTTATACGAACAGCAGTTACGGTTGTGCGTGCGTAAAATGTTAATTGGTCTAAGAATGGGTACGTACTGTTAATCCTTGTATTTTGCAAAAAAGGTAATTTTTTTATATATTTTTATGAATCGATTATAAAATTATTTAAATTTACTATACTATATTCAATAATATATTTGTTCAAATTTAAATTATTGAGTTTTTTTATTATTTTACATTTCATAGTTATAAATTCTAGGCTTTATATTTTATTCTTTACAGTGCCCCAGCTCCACGACTGACCTCTATAATAATTATTTGAAAACAAATCTTGAAACTATGTTTTTAAGGTTTATTTTAGCAAGCCACCAGCAATTTTGATTTAAAGCGATTTAGTATCGTCTCTAACAATTTATACGGCCTTAAGAAGGATCGAAAATGGGAATGGTTTCATTTTCATTGCTTTCGAATATAAGCTTTTATTTCTGTGATTACTTATTTATAAGGTAAATAAAATTGAAGATATAAAAATAAAATAAAAATTATATCATATTGCCTCGTATGAACTTGTGAAACATAGAATTTATACCCAAGTAAATGTTTAAAAATTTACTTACAAAAAATCACTTTCATTTCTATTCTAAAAATAGCATTTTGGTATTTTTAGATTTGCATACCCTCTCTCGAGATCCCGTACCCTTACACAGTAGGATAGGGCGGGGCTTAAATGTCCGTGGGTAAATAGGTGCACCATAAATATTTCAAAAACTAGTGACGTATCGTTCTTTTTAACGATACGAGCGAATATCGCTATCGCTTAAAATTACATATCAGTATAGATGTCCTATATTCGTATCCCACTAGATTATATACTTGAAAATATATAACGAATATTTCGATTCAAATTCATATTATGAAACCTACATAATATGTGCAAGATATATTCAATTAAAAAAAAAAGCAAGCTTGCACATCTCCAACCACGTTTAAGTAACTTCGCAGTTAATTTCACAGCAGTATAGGGTTGTGCTTTAAAATTTTTACCTTTTTTTTATTTTTGAAGTGAAACTTCTTTATCTCTTTTAGAAATCTTATAACAGTTTTAAAGAATCAACGTAATAGTGTGACGTTTTTAACCGACTTCTGTAAAAAAGAGGTCATCAATTCGACTGTATTTTTTATGTTTATTAAATAAAAATAATCAAAGAAACATTTTATAATACTTATTTAGAAAACGTATAAAAATTTGAACGCAGCGGGACTCGAACCCGCGCCAAAGAAAAATGCGCCTCCTGGAAACCGACCAGTCCTGGTCGGTTTCCAGGAGGCGCATTTTTCTTTCCTAAGTGTGGAATAACACTTTAAAAATGTTTAAAAACATTTTATAATTTTGAAGTCGGTGCCAAGTAAAACAAATAGGCTTAGTAATTTGATATTGAAATGAGGTTGTTGTGGCATTAGCTTGACACCGACTTAAAATTATAAAATCTTTCTTTGATTGTTTTTGTTTAACAAAATTAAGGTACGTTGTACTTTATGTTAAGTAAATTTATTTTTTACTTAATGGTTTATTGTTTGAAGGCGGTTTTTTTTTGTTAAAAATATATTTTTTATTCCAAGTTAAGCTTTTAGAAATAATATATTAAAATGTGACATTAAATTATATTTTACTTTTTAACATTAAATAGTTGGCCACTATTTGACTTCTGATTTGACTTCTGATTTAAAAGACGATACTGATATTGAACGGGAGCGGAGAGAGTTGTCGGTGAGGGCGAATATGCTTGCTCGCAGGTTTGCACGTAGTTCACCCAATGTTAAAATAACATTATTTAGAGCATATTGTACATCTTTTTACACGTGCAGCCTGTGGGCTGGATATACTCAAAAATCTTATAGCGCTCTCCGCGTTCAGTACAATAACGCGTTCAGGATGCTGTTGGGACTACCTCGATGCTGCAGTGCCTCAGGGATGTTCGCTGAAGCCCGTGTTGACTGTTTTTATGCTCTCATGAAAAAAAGATGCGGGTCTCTGGTGCGTCGGGTATGGGGTAGTGTCAACAGTATACTGAATATGATATCGAATAGATAAGATTGCATATACATGAATCATTGCTGTTCCGTTGCAAACGGGACGGTGCAGCGATGATTCGTATAATTTTTAAATTGTAATGTTGTAATGTAATTTTTTTAAATTCGATGTAATAATTAACTAACCTAGTCTGTAAGAAATATTATTTACTAACCATAATGAGTCACTGAATAAAGTATATTATTATTATTATTATTATTATTATTATTATAGTATTTTCATTGTTAGAAAATAAAATTTTGGCTAAATTAACAGAACAAAATAGAAGAAAATAAAAATTATAATAAAATATATATTTATTGTAATGCATTTATAACAACTGTAACATTTTGAACGTACCTACTGATAAGTAGATTATTTTTGTCTAAATTTTAAATAAAAACTAGATGTAAATTCTAAGCAATTAAAAAAACAGCTTTAGTTATAAATCTAACCGATTTATATAAACGACAAGTTTATATAAATAATAATTATGTTTTTTTTTTCAGCTTCACGCTGTACCCCGCATATAGTAGGGTAGGCAGAGGCCTAGTATTGAGACACTCCGCTCCCCACCTTACAAAATTTATAAACAAAAAAAAGTAAACATCACTCAGACAAATATTACTACAAGAAAGAGCACCAACCCTATAACAGACCGAGATGCGCCCAACAATGCAGACTTGCTCGTTAATTAGCACGGAAATGCCGCCCTGGAGCCAACTTGCTCCTTCAAGGTAGAAACTTTACTTCTAAATATGCGAAAAGTGATAGACCGAAAGAGGTACGAGCTTATTGTTTAAGAGAAATGAACGTGGATGTTATAGCACAATATTATAATACATTTCGATAGTTTTTATATCTCTATATATAATAAGACAGTAAAAATATTTTGTCTTTACATTTAGTGATTTTGACTGAAATGGATATAGGAACACTTAAAAAGAATAATAGGAAGCAAAAAGATTTTTTTTGAATTTCTTGTTTTTAAATAATTAAAGAAATATAGTGATTAAGTTAACTTTTTTATGGAAAAGAAAAGGTAAACGAGCGTACGAGCGTATGGTAGTTATCACGACAGCCCCACTACCCTGTGTATTGGCAGAGGAGCTACTGATTTGTTGCTAGTTGAGATAAACGCACTTTTTGAAGGAACCTTATGCTTTTATAAATAAAAAAATTGCCCTTTTTTCAGCTTTACACTTACCCCCATATTCTCACACCCGGGTAGGTAGAAAAAATATAATGTTAAGGCACTGCATTCTGTCCACCAGAGCTGTCAACTGCAAATTATTAAATAACATCATTCCCCCGAATAGACATCGAACCCACAAATTTTGTGTTTAAAGCCGCTGCGCCCCAATGGCCTTCACTTTAATACTAAGTATAGGAAAAGCGATTGCGTGATTATAGTTTGTATACAGAAACACTATTTATATCTTTAATATAATTTGAGTACAGTCGTGGCACAGGGGCACAAAGTGTGTCTGTAAAACCGACTGGTTGTGGGTTCGATCTCCGCTCGAGGAGATGAAATATTTACTTAAATTTATCTTTCTTTTCTATGGTGTCGAGGACAAGCGTGGCATTGAGTTCTGCCACTGAACACGCAATACCTCCAGAATTCGGCGGAAAGTGGGGAACGGAGTGTCTTAGCACTACGTTCCGTCTGCCTACCCTGCTGTGTGCGGGATACAGCGTGAAGCTGGTTTTAATATAATGGGGTGAACGTACTAGAACTATATAAATTTAAAGAATAAAACTTTATTTTGCATCCGCATTACAATACACTGCACCGTTGAAGTTCTTCAATATTTATTACTATGTGATCCAATAAGTTTTACTTCCAATACACTGTATTCTTCGCTTTATATTTCTTTTTATATTTAAAAATGACAGTCAATCCCACTGCAATTACTTGTTCAAGAATAATAGTATTTCTTTAACTTCACACTTCATACCCTGCGGTAGGCAGAGGGAGCCTAGTATTAAGACACTCCGTTTCCCACTTTCCGCCAAATTTTCGAGGTATTGCGGGTTGAGTGGCTGAACTCAACTTCACACTTTCGCCTTGGTACCAGAGCGAAAAAATAAAAATGTTAATAAATTATAATTCATTCCTCCGAATGGGAATCGAACCCACAACCGTTGCGTTACAGTCACACCCTTGTACCACTGCGCCACGACGGCCTCGTATTTTAGTCGATTTTCTTTCTACATGTACAAGGTATACTACAAGTCAGAATAACGTTAATTTTAAAGTGAAATAATCGTAAAAGTACTATCACTGCATGACAAGCCTTACGTGCCGTTGAATCTCTTATAAATTTTCTCTAATGTCAAGACGAAATATGAATGTATTCACGAGTGTCGTATTTTATCGGCAAATATATCATTTTTTCGACATCGTATTTGATTTATGAATACTCCGATTACCGATTCTATTCAACGTAGGACTATCGTACTATAGGGTTTATCAGAGAATGGGTTTTTCAGTGTGTTCCCTTGTAAAATTTATTGACTAACTGATTACAGTAAAATAAATTGCATTATTATATCGAAGAAATTTCGCCATTATATATTATAGAAAAAAATATTTTCCTATTTTTATCTACAATCACCGCAAGTACAATTGGTCTACGTAAGTGTATTCTATATACTCTACTATACTATACTAACTTCACGCTTTATCCCTAGCGGGGTAGTCAGAGAGAACGGAGCGCCAAACGCTACGGTCTCTACATACCTCTTTCGCCTCGTCCACTGTCATCAACCTCTTCATACATGCCCTTCGGGGGGTCCTCATGCTTTTTACGTGACCTTCCTCCAGTATCTTTGATACTGTGTTTTCGAAGGTCAACCGAGGTCTCCCCCTACCTTTCTTACCGCAGATGTGTATAACATAAATCTTTTTTGCCATTCTTTCATCACTCATTCGTTCGACGTGCCCAAACCAGCTGAGCACGTTCTTCTTCATTCTCACCGTGAC
>JAAIXJ010000693.1:1290-43327 GCA_013403705.1 Heliconius hermathena | reverse complement strand
CCTTTACCACATACCTCTATCGCTGCTTCCTTCATACAATCCCTAAGGTTCTGCCAGCATACTTCAATATTTCCATTTCCAGATTCACTGCTGTCTAGCTTTTTGGAAACTCTTTCTTGATATTCCTTTCTAGTCGGTGGATCTTGAAGCTTCCAGCTTCTTATGCGGTAATTCGACTCCAAGTCTGGACACCTCGTGTAGCTGCGCCAACCCGCGAACAGACCCCTTATTCTAGCAACGACTAGATAGTGGTCTGTTCCCAGATCAGAACCCCTAAACACTCGTGTGTCCATGACTTGGCTTCGAATACGCTGATCCACTAGGAATAAATCAATCATACTTTTCCCTTCCGTTCGCTCCCATGTATACATGTGAATTTGTTTGTGGTCAAACATAGTGTTTGCCACAAACAAATTCCTTTCCTTGCAAATTTCCAATACAAGCTTTCCAGCCTCATTTATTTTCTTGTCACCATACTGACCTAGTATTCCCTCGAAACCGATTCGCGCAGTTCCGACCCATCCATGCAAATCGGCACATATTATTAATTTTTCATTCCCTCTAACGCTACCTAGAACATCCCTGACACTCTCAAAACTCCTCGAGTTTGCCTAATAGAGCTTAGGATACTGGCGCATACGCCACTAACAAGAACACTCTTGTTAACCCCAGCTTTAAGCGAACCCAAAGCAGTCTCGGGTTGATCGCCTTGTATTCTACCGCTGCACTAACCAATCGAGAGGACAATAATACACATACACCTTGACAGCCCCACTCACTCTCTGGTACGCCGGCCCAGAAAGCGACCCGACTGCCCGGCAAATCGGTCGTGTCATTGCCCTTTCGCTTAGTCTCAGTCACACAAACGACATCCAAATCTCTATCATCCATCACCATTCTTCTATCCCTCCTCTTACATTCCACGTAGCTATTTGTAGCTCTGTCCTCCACCTCCCCCCGTTCCGGACATGGCGTGTTGGGTGGCGGTCCCCAACGTCGCATTCGTCGCCACTTATCACACCAGCGGGGACGCACTGATGCGCGTCGCCTTGGGGGGACGCCCTATCAGTGCGCTCTCTCGAGGTGCACGAGGCGGATGGAACGTTGCAGCCCTCGTAAGGGTTGGCAGGGATCGCTGCGAGCAAGCCTTCCATCTTGGACCCCAAGTGTATTCAAATATATATAATATATATCACAGATATCGAGGCCAGTCGTGGCGCAGGGGCACAAAGTGTGACTGTAAACCAACCGTTTGTGGGTTCGATCCCCACTCGAGGAGATGAAATATTTACTTAAATTTATATTTCTATTTCTTCGCTCTGGTGTCGAAGACAAACGCGGCGTTGAGTTCTGCCACTCAACACGCAATGGCTCCAGAATATGGCAGAAAGTGGGGGCCGGGGTGTCTTAACACTAGGTTCCCTCTGCCTACCCTGCAGTGTGCGGGATACAGCGTGAAGCTGATTTATTTATTTTTATTTTATATCAGATATAGGTCATCTAGCACTATTCTATTTGAAACAGTTCAATTTAAATTAAATTTTCCTATTCATTTTGTTTGTCTACCAATTGAGGCTCTGTGTGCTTTACAATTCGGATAGTTAGGACACTGTTGAAACTACTTCTGTATTCTACTGACTGAAATAGTGGTATGATATTATTTTATATTGCCATATTTCCCTGAAAATTCCCCATATAATAGAGTAATTAATTAATGCAACAAAACAATTTTTGAGGTGTATTTTTTTATTTATTTATAATATGTATGTGTCGTTTTGAGTGTTATTATATATTTGAGTGGTACAGTTGATTAAAAAAAATCTGACACGTAGTCTTCAGTATTTTTTTGAGGTTAGCTTTTTGCTTTATAAAGAGTTCTGCAATAACCGAAACAAGTGGAAATCCGATGGAGCCAGGTCAGGGCTATATACGGAGGATACATCAACACATCCCACCCAGCCAACCCAGCCAAGTTCTCTCAATTTTTGCTGCGTGGGTATAGATGAATGCGGTCTGGCGTTATCATGGAGGAACACCACTTCCCCTTCACCAGCTCTGGCCGATATTTTTCAATAGCTTTTTTTTACCTCATCAGTTGCTGACAGTAGAGGTCAGAATCGATAGTTTTACCCGGTGCCAAAAACTCATAGTGGACGATTCCTTTCCAATCCCACCATACACATAGCATCACTTTGTCTGTGGAGATTGTCCACGCTTTGACCATGATCTTTTTCACACATTCTTATCGTAATATAAATAAAAATGGGTGACCATTTTTATCACCCGTAATCAACTGTTTAAGAAATGATTCGAAATTGTTATTTTTTAACAAAGAATCGGAAATGGAATCACGTTACATTAGGTATTCTCTCAGTAAGATTATGTAGTACTGAAATGTCAAGTTTTTTCTTGTACCTAGACTTTCGTAAATGACGTAAAACTGTTTTATGATCAACATCCAGTTCTTCAGCAATATCGTAGGTACTAATATGTCGATCATGCTCTTTCTTACTAAAATTTCCAGACTTGAAACGCTTGAACCATATTTGTGCTACTCTTATTGATACCACATTAGGTTCGTAAACCGCACAAATTTTATTCACGGCGTTTTTCGCATGTTTACCTTTTTTGTGATGTTTACGTTAAATGAGATGTTTTATGTTACATACGTCATACGTTCATTTTAATTTTTAAAAAATTAAAAACAATTGAAAATAGCAGGAACTAGTTGGTTTTTTATTTTTTGCATCTTCAGAATATCTCATTTAATGGTATTAAAACCAGCCAGTTATATTCAGTACAGCCAAAGAGGTTTAATTACTAATAATATATTCAAAATACAAACATACTTTTACCCCGATCTATTATATAATATCTGTAACCGTTATAACGAATGTAATACAGTGTGATTAATAGATAATAGAGAAAAAATATTTATATATAATAATTTCAATATTTTATATAGTTTTAGTAATTATCCAAAAAAGCGGTGCTTTCACGATTTAAGCCAAGGGATTCAAACTTACTTACAAAGAAGAATATTTTACGACTTAAAACACAATAAGGCCGTTATCTTCAGTGCATTTCAAACTATTTCTACATCCTCATGACAAAGTAATACAATTAATATCATACAAATCCACTAAAATTTAACATAAACTATAATAACAAACAGGATATTAAGTCTCAACTAATTATATGAAAGCCTGTTGATCCCTTTGCATTCTGACAACGCGCTTATCCCGCCTTTAAACAAAATTATATTTGATCTTATTTATTTATTACGGCAACAAGATTAACTTATTTCTACAGTACTTACATATATTATTCAAATGGTTACAAAGTTGCGGTAATAGTTTGATGGAAATGGATGGAATTTCTCGTAAGTCGATAAAATAAAAAAATAATAATTCCTTTGCTATTTCCCATTTCCTTTGCATTTCCATTTAATGCATTTCCTTTAAATTATTTTTTTTTAAATAATTTTTTTTCAAGCAGCCACCGAAACTAAGACAAAGAAGCAATTATGAAATCATGCAAGGTATATAAAAAAATGTTTAGAAAGATGTTACAAATAAATAAATCAAATAAACCAGTTTCACTGTATATATATGTATGCTTTGCTGTAACCCGCCCACAGCAGGGTAGGCAGAGGGAACCTAGTGTTAAGACACTCCGTTCCCCACTTTCTGCCGTATTCTGGAGGCATTGCGTGTTAATTGGCAGAGCTTAACGCCGCGCTTTGCCTCGACACCAGAGCCAAGAAATAAAAATATAAATTTAAGTAAATATTTTATCTCCTCGAGTGGGGATCGAACCCACAACCAGTTGCGTTTACAGTGGCTCAAAAAGATGTTACAATGTTGTCTAATCCCCAATTAATATTTCTATGAAGCAATAATGCTTGAAGAGCTAAAACATATTGAAATACCGACTAAAATATAATTTAATTCTGCTGTTACAAAACAAACAACTATCGTGACTAGTAATCGATTCGTAAATATTTCCTCGAAAATTTCTTTCCACAAATCTCTTCGCCAATATCCTATATATTTTAATAATAATTTTAAAAAGATTTTATAATTTTGAAGTATATGGATGGAATTTAAAATCGATATCTCCAAGCGTTCTTGAGATAAATGCTCTTAACAGACAGACAGACAGCCAGACGGATGGAAAACAAAGTAATCTTATAAGGGTTCCTTTTTTCCTTAAAAGATACTGGACTATAAAAAAGAAAGCATGCAGCGCTTTTATACTTTCATAATGTTAGGAACGGAGTTCACAATCAAATTCAAAAAAGAATCTAAAGGCATAATAGTAAAATTATTTTGTCAGGAAAATGAATGCAAAAAACATTCACTTCATTTAAATGCAAAGGCGTACACAATTCCCGATGCAATTTAAATTTAAAAAGGCTTATTTTCGTGATTACTATAATTTACATTATTTACAAATATACAATGCGGTGATATTTACAAACTAAACAATCTGAATATAAGAGGAAAATTATTATATTAATAAGTTTTTTGGCTTTCGAGATTATGAGCGTGATCTCTCATCTTATTTTAAATTTAAATATCTAATATCGTATTATATAAAAACTTCAGCGAATAATGATACTAGTATTTTATATTTTTACTGAGGCCAGTCGTGGCGCAGCGGCACATAGTGTGACTGTAAAACCGACTGGTTGTGGATTCGATCCCCACTCGAGGAGATGAAATATTTACTTAAATTTATATCTTGAGGTATCGAGGTTAAGCGCGGCGTTGAGCTCTGCCACTCGACACATAATGCGTCCAGAATTCGGCAAAAAGTGGGGACGGAGTGTATTAACACTAGGTTCCCTCTGCCTACCCTGCTGTGTTCGGGATACAGCGTGAAGCTGATTTTGATTTTTTTTTAACATCTAATGTCTCGAGTATGTATCTACTACCCATACATTTATGTAAATTTTTCGTAGTCGACGTAATTTAATAAGTACTTATTTGTATAAAATATTGATCAAGTAAAGCCACTAAATCGAACGAAAATATAAAAAAAATATATTTTACATAATATATATAAGGAAATCTTGCAAAAAAAAACCTAATTTGAAAGGCTGAGTTTCAACAGAAAATGGCTAAGCCGCGTTAGCTATTAACGGGAGCGGTTAGCGTAGGATTCTGCATTTTCATCTTATTGTTGCTGCGCCCTCGTTTGGATGCAATATTTTATATTTCTCGAGCGAGCCGTGCTTTGCATTGGTGCTCAACTCCTGTAATTTACTTTTTAATAGTTTACCCTTTCATTTGTTGTCTTTTTTTCAGCTTCTCGCTGTATCCCACATACAGCAGGGTAGCCAGAGGGAACCTAGTGTTAAGACACTCCGTTCTCCACTTTCTGCCGAATTCTGGAGGCATTGAGTGTTGTGACACCACAGCAAAGAAATGAAAATATAAATGTAAATAAATATTTATAATAAAAAAATAATCAAATATTCACAGACTGCGAATTAAGCCCTCTGCAATTTTATACAGATATATTTTATTTTACAGCAAAACACATTCGAACTAGTCAAGATACCGACAAAATAAACTACTAATTTTTGGTTTGGTTTCTTTTAATATGGCGTTCCGAGCGTGCCAGTTGAGCACAAAATCACTTCGCCAATGTCACGTTGAATGGAGAACACACGAGAAAGGTTGTACGATAAAAAAAGATAATATTATATAACAGAAAAATGCATGTTTAAAAGAGTTCCCGGAAAAATACTGTCTTCACCTATAACAAGAAAAAAATATATATATAATATATAAAAATATATAAAAATTTTTTTTTATAATACGCTTCTATATGAGTATTTTTGTTTAGATTATGGATAAAATATAAGACCAAATAAAGTTACTTTTCATTCATTTTGTAGGAATTAAATATTGTGTGTCCATCATAATTTTATTTTGACGGATAGCAATAGTTTAAAAAAATGTTAAAGATAATATAGCAGCTATTATCATTAAAATTGTATCAAAAACATAAATGTGAAATGAGAGCCAAGGTAAATGTTAATAAAAAAATATTTATAAAAACAAAAACCCCGACTGCATAAAACTAAAAAGAAAATAAACAAGCTCAATAGTTTATTAGGATTAACAGTCGGTCAGTAACACCGGTTCGGAGGGCAGTTCTGCTGAGAGCTCTTCTCAGCAGAACTGCCCTCCGAACCGGTGTTACTGACCGACTGTTAATCCTAATAAACTATTGAGCTTGAGCTCAAGAAACTCAACAGTTGCTCTTTTCAATGTCAATGGTATAATTCAATTATTACATTAACTGGCAGCTATCCTGCATCACATTCAATAGACATTAATTCCATACATGTTTATCCTCTAAATATTATTGAACAGTGTAATAAGCTTTACTTGTTAGTATTTTTTTTAAAGCTAGTTTAAATTGTGGTAATGGCATACATATAAGATCTTGTTAAACACACCATATGCTCGATTTTTGTGCCTTAAACTTTTTGAATTCCGCATACATAATAAAATACAAATTTTATGTAGACCAATCACGGCGGTCCTCTGGCGTCAGGAGCTAGTATTATAAAAGTTAAGTTAAAGTTACGCAATTTACATAAAAAATGGAGGAGCGTCCATGGTGACCCGCTGTAATGAAGGCCCTTGAACTTTAATTTTGAATGATATACACCAGTATACATATAAATTTATATCATATTTGTGATATTTGAAATTATTTGGAATAATAAGAAAAAAAAAACTTATTTTTACTCTGAAATTCGTAAATAAAAAGTATTTAGTGTTTTCAGCATTTCTTACTTAATTCTGCCAATTAATTTTAATTAATTAATTTATTTATTTATTTACACTTTATTGTGCACAATTAATCATTAGGAAAAAAAAGATAAAAAAAGAACAAAGATTGACACACAAAAGGCGGTCTTATCGCTAATCAGTGATTTCTACCAGAGAACCTTTGGGTTAGGAGAGTTGTATAAAGTAGTATAGATTATATTATCATTCTATAATAATAAATTAGTGTCTTTAACATATAACAACAGTTTAACATAAATGCACTCATGACGAAGTCGTTAAAAGTATTTTCTTGGTCTAATTTCGTTGGTTGTACGTAAAAAAATATGAAGTCAACCTTAAACAGGTTTCAGTGGTTTTAATTTCAGTGGAGTGACAGCCCTGCTCCCGCTTTTGAACGCTTAATCTGCTTTCCATGATAGATATTGGGAAATGGGTTCCGTAACCGTTGAGTAAACCGTTGATTTAAAGTGGATTAACGCTTTTTATGCTCGTCACTGTCCTCTTTATTTCTCTACTTGGATAGGGCTAGATGAGGAGGCTGTAATGTTTTTAAATCATCTTATAGCAGATATTTAATTGAATTTTCGTTTTAGTTTTCTCTATAATTATACTTCAAAAAATATTTTGGCTGCAAATTGTGTTTATAATATTTATATGTGGATATAAGCTGAACCGCTCCCTGAATAATAATCAATTGTTCAAATATATTCGGCAGCTGTGGATTAAAAAACTACAGAAAATCATTATTGGTTTACTTTTGAAATCGATCAGTTATTTATGCTTTCAGTTATAATTTAAACTACCTTGCTAAAAGTATTTGTGCATGTTTTATATTTACATATATTAGTAGAACCGAAGACCAGGTGGTCGAATGTTCTGCTCGTCTATTTCTAATACCTATTACGTGTCTTCTCCGACATCAGCAGTGGGATCGGAACAAACTCGCTCCGTGGCTCGTAGGAACTTCCTTCCACGCGCCACAGAACTGTGGAATGGCCTACTCGCGGGAGTGTATTCAGGTCGATATGACATGGGTACCTTCAAAAAGCTCATCTATCTCCACCTTGAAGGCCGGCAACGCACCTGTAGCTCCTCTGGTGTTGCACGAGGTCGTGGGCGGCGGTAATCGCTTACCATCAGGTGACCCTTTTCTAAAAAAAAATCCGGTCTTAATCACTTCCTCTATAACTTCGGTTCAAACTGTCACAGCTGACCAGTCAGTTTAGCACTCTCGCAACGACATATTATGTTTATGTGCATAATTTTTAAAAGCTGCCTTGAATATAGAAGCCCATACCTCTAATATATATACGTATAATGTAGAATTATACTGCAATACAGTTATTTGCGAGGAACGTATCGTATTTCACTGAAACTAAGGTTTATAATTAACTGTTAAATCGATGCCTCCTAAGTATAAGGGCCAAAGTGCGAAATCACAACATTACAGGAGAGGCTTCCAAAGTTTAAATTTGCTATAATTTTATGTTGGTACATCCGAAGAAAATGAAACTTTGCTTATCAGCTAACGCCCAATATTAATAACCTATCTCCAACGTCAATCTTAGATTGTTTCATACATCTATCCAATCTCTAGATTGGACGTAAGACGAAGATCCTCTATATATATACCGTTGTATTTTATTTATATTTATTCTAGTATTTTTTTTACTGCACAATGGCCCCTATATGGTAATTTTTGTTATATTTATTCTTCTCTAAAAACGCTCTAAAAAGGCCAATGTACTACATTGACTGTTTTACGCGTATTATACTAAATAACAATAAATAATATTTTTTTCATATTTTAGTTATAAAATTGATTAATATAATGAGACTAAGGTAACAACTGATTATTACGAATGATAGTAAGTTAGGTATTGTGGTAACTATGTCACATAGAGAGAGATAGTATGTCATATAGAGATTATACGATTTGGTAACATGATAACTGAGTTTTCAGTTAGATCCTTTAATTAATAGAAAAAAAGTCGCATTTACATATTGTTTTAAAAAAGAATTAGCCCCAAAAATGATTATTATTAGGCCCTCTATATGAATGTATTGTATTTCTTAAAGAAAAGTTTAATTGAATGTTGAATTTTAGTAAGATGTAACTATTTAATTTATTAAAAACAGCTTTAATAAAAAAGGATTGACATGGACATACAAAAAATAAAGTCTGTATAAAATCTATCAAAAAATAAAGAGATAAAATCACTTACTGTCTTTATTTGACACGATATAATTAGAGGCGATTAAAGTTTCTTATTAACTGTTGTTATAATCTGGTGGTATAATAATTTTCGACATAAATGACACAAGTCCTTCTTCTTACAAAATTTTATCGGTAACACCTGGTTATAACAGCAATAACCATTTCAACAATTTGTCTTCTTGTTGGTGCTGGCTGATCTAAGATTTTAATGTGACTTTTAATACAAACCTTTTTATATCATAAAACGTAAATGTTTTGTATTAGGTCCCTCTATAGTTTTCAATTGATAGCAAAACAAAACAAACATATAAATACAGATGTCCTGCTGAGTTTTTATGTCTGATTCAATCATCAATTTTCATTTTTAATTTAAACAGAATCTCCTTGATGTCATGAATTATGTATCTTATTGTAGAATAGTAGCTATAACGACTCCGTTTTGTTTAAGATCATCGAATCAAGAAGCTGTATTTTGAAGTTCTCTTAATGATGGTATACGAGGTGGCCTTCATATAGCACTGTCTTAAGAAAATAATGTTTTTATTTATATTAAGATAAGATGTTAATCACTTAGATTAATAAAATCTTGCTTTTGGCCACTACAGTTACAGCTAAATACACAAAATACAAAATCTGAAATCGTCACACCCTTTTTTAGTTTTTAATTTAATTTTTTCGTTCGTTTGATTTTGAACTAAAGTTCGACTATTATAGGTTTACTGATCGAAATATTTATTATTGTTGGCCCACAGCTAATGATATTAATAAATATCTTCTTGCATCCAGTTGCCTGTATTTTGATTTTATTATAGGTAAGAAACAAATTATACATGTCTATTATTATATGATACACATAACATACATGAATAAATTGATTCGTTTAAATTAGTTCATCATCCTTTTGTAACGAAATCAAACACCTCGAGGCGTTTACAGAACCTATATTTCTTCCAGAGTAAAATACTATTATATTAAGCTTGTACAATGTCTGTCTTAAATTCTAATACAATATGTTGTTCTAGAGAACCTCTTTCTTCTTCCGCTTCAAGTCTAAAGTGTGATTTGTGAATATTAAAACTTATAAATATAAAATCATTACACTTTGTAATAGTTATTTTTTATAATCACTACATAAAATACACTTAGGTTCTATTTTCTATTTAGTTCTATTTAGTTGTATTTTCATTATATACTTTCTCAGCTTTATGTTGCATTCCGTATGAAGCAAGGTAGGCATAGGGAGTTTAGTGGTCTGCTCTCCACTTTCCACGCATTGTGCGTTGAGTGGCGGAACTCAACACCACAATTTTCCTTGAGCGAAGAAGTGAAAATATTTTATTTCCTCGGAGGAGAATAGAACCCTAGTAGAAATAGTCGCGTTCACAGACACATACTTATGCTCCTTCACCAAGACACAGTTATCAATAAATCCATATTGCTTAGAATAATGATCAGTGATCTAAAACTTATGAAGTGTATCACGCCTCGTGTCTTCATAAAGTTATTCAAATACTTTAATGAAAATGACCTCTAATAATTTTCCAAATTTTGCTTTCTCTGTATTTTTAAGTCTTATTAGTTTTGAATCTATTCATTCATCCACTGTCACGTTTCTTGGTATTTTTTTCCTGGAACTTAAGGCAGTAGATATGTTACTTGATTAGTGATTATTATTAGAAATAAGCATGTTAATAGATTAATTTTCTGTTATATAATTTTGATTCTCTTAGTAGAGTCACTCCGAAATCTTTAATCAAACTTAAAATGCAATTATCAAGCTTATTACTCGCTTTAAATAGCAAATGGGACAGACAAAAATATATAGTATATAATCTGGGCAATTATTAATTAAAAGTAACGCCCAAATAACTCAAAAGTGAAAAAATATTTTAGAACCTAAATGTATTTTTTCTCTATAAGGCACGTACATGGGCCAATTTACCACTTTGGCCGTTCTATCTCATAACTCGTGAAAAAGAGACGTTTTTTGTTATCTATCTAATGACGAACGTAATAAAAACAATACTAAGCTTTTGCAGTCAATATAGCGCAACCATTGCTTTGTTTAGCGTATAAGTATCAAACTGGCTGATTGGCTCCAAAAATAAACAAATGTGTAGAAATTCCCCGCATAGAAGTTTCAAATGACTATTCGGCCCTTGTACGTTTAACTGAGTGCTACATAGGCCGTTATATTCTAACAAAAAGTCCTGTTTCTATGCAGAAATTTCTATTTTTTAATAGCAGACCTGATAAATTATATCGATGGAATGCGTTTGGCATAAAAAAGTGAAAATTGGCAAATTGTTAGTTTGGCCCATACACATAGGACCCATCGAAATACAAGGTTCATAATAATATATTATGAAATATTTATTATGAACCTTGCATTTAACAGTTAATAATACCTTGCATTTAACAGTAATTTGTGTGAAAATAACTTCGAACAACGTGTCTTATTAGTATCTATCTACATAGTGTAATTTATTAAGCATTTTTTTATTATTTTATTTCAAAATTCAAATTTTAATAGCTTAATGTTAATTATATAATAGGCAGGTGACAGGCCTCGTAAATTGTATAATTTTAAATTTTTCGCTAAAATATGCATCATAAACCATCGTTCGCGACTGCATTAGATAGCCCAATTTTAATTTAACTTTATATCACACTCAGTCGCTACGCTCCCATCGGAATTGAAAAAAAATTTAAAAGCTTAAAGAAAAATACATCCAAAATTAATGCAGAGAGGTCTTAGGAGGAACGATCTACGGCACTCTGGTGTCGCAAACTAATGTTGAGACTTTCTTCCACCCAATTGATATAAAGAACGCAGGACTAAATAGATTCTTGCAAAATTTTGCTTTTTATATAACATTTTTTCTTTTTAGTTTTTTAGCATTCGATCTTTTTGCTCTTTATATCCCTTTTATATCAGATGCCTCTTGCAACAAACAAAGATGGTATATAAATTTTTTAAAGATATTTTTTTCTCTACACTAATATTACTTAGAATAGTTTCTTGATTACCTGCCTGAATAGTTCAAAAACTGGTAAATTGCGACTCAGACTGGTCCACCGAAGTTGCCGTACCAGTCTCAGGGTTTTATTCAACGGGAAGTACAATTTAGAAGTTGACAAACTTACGTTTAACTTAAATTTAATTTTTTAAGGGCATATGCACTCATTTTGTATGAAATAAACTACAATTATAGAAATATTTCTAATTTTCACTTTTCGGATTTTTTTCTTTATTTATATTGTAAGTTCTCATTTCATGCCAAATTTCATATCTTTTTAAACGGAAAGTGCCCTATAAGTTTCGATTACAAAATGCAGCTAATATGATGTATAAATGATCGTATCTTTTGATTGCATTGACTTAAGAGCTTTTTTTTCTATGATAGGTGAATATTTAATATTAATTTTTGATCTCAAGATAAATGGTCTTGACAGACAGACAAATTGAAATAGAATTTAGAGGTATGAAACCCTAAAAAACACCTAAATGTACAGAAAATAAAAAGCTATTATTATTTATAAACACAGCGTTTCATCTTACAAAAGCAATGTTCATTTTATGCCAATTATCCTATAAAAGTAAATTTTAATTATGCTACCAGGAAGAGATTTGAGGAATATAAAAAGTCACGACGTAGTACTAAATTCATAATGGTTTGTAAATATGAAAATAAATAAGATAATGCAGACTTAACAAGGTAATCATAATAAAATATATTTTTTATAGCGAATTTGCTTTATTTATCTTTCATTACAGCGCTTGAGATGCTGTAATGAATTTCCTTAATATTTNTATTTCCATTTCTTCGCTCTGGTGTCGAGGTTAAGCGCGGCGTTGAGTTCTGCCACTCAACACGCAATGCCTCCAGAATTCGGCAGAAAGTGGGGAACGGAGTGTCTTAACACTAGGTTCCCTCTGCCTACCCTGCTGTGTGCGGGATACAGCGTGAAGCTAATTTTTTAATTTTCAATTTGTAAAATGCTTCTGCTCATTTAAGTCTGTTTTCGTAGTAATGTTTTACAGCTTATATGTGTAAAACAAATACGAATTAACATTTTCTTCTCTTATTCGTTCTGAAATAAAGTCTCATTTTTAATGGTTAGATATTCTAGTTCCTTAATCAACTAACCCATTTTTTTTCAACTTCACGCTGTACTCCGCACACAGCAGGGTAAGCAAACGAAATCTAGTGCTAAGACACTCCATTCCATACTTTACGTCGAAATCTGAAGACATTGCGTGTTGAGTGGCGGAACTCAACGCCGCACTTTGCCTATATAAATTTAAATAAATATTTCATGTTCTCGAAACGTTCTTTCGGGGATCGAACTTGAACCAGTCGAACTTGAACCAGTCGATTTTGCAGTCACGCTTTGTGCCTCTGCGTTACGACTGGCCTCTAAAACCATTATTTTAGTTTAAATTTAGTTCTCTTATCATTTTTCAAACATACCAAAAGGATGCGAGAAAGATATAAAAGATAAAAGTTTTAAATTATCTTTAATAGAAATCAATTGGATAAAAATGTTGACAAGCCGCCAGTCTGGAGTCATGCCAGGCGCACAGTATTGTGACTTTTTGTAAATACAACAAATTCAATGTCCAAAATTCTACTAATTCACTACTCACTTTTAATTTAGCCATTTTGGCACGTCCCGACGGAACTACAGGTCATTTGTATCAAGAATACAAATAATATGATGCAAGGCGACCACCAAGTTTCTCTTAATTCCAAAGAGAATATTTTTTTAGGTACTTATCTTTACTTTATCTTTAGGTACTTATACAAGTTATTATTGAGACAATAATATATTTGACGAGAAACATAAAAATCAAACACGCAATGCCGTCAGAATCCGACAGAAAGTGGGGAACGGAGTGTCTTAACACTAGGTTCCCTCTGCCTACCCTGCTGTGTACGTGATACAGCGTGAAGCTGATAAAATGACATTTAAAAATAAGCGTTTTAACGTTAGACATTGAATGTTATATATGATAGAGTTTCGTACCTCAAAAGGGAAAAATGAAAAGGATCACTTTGTTGTTCGTATATCGAGATTGCGTGAAGGTACCAAGCTTAAATTAATATTAAATGTTTAGGTCTACGGTTCTTCAACACAATGAAAAGCAAGCTTCTTATTCATTTTCTTCTAAGTAGAAGGGAAGTGTATAGGTATTTCATAGAAAAAAAAATAAATTGTAAACTTATATTTGTAGTTCATTTCATACAAAATGAGTGCATATACCTGTAAATTTAAGTATATATGAAATTTGCCAAGAAGTGAGAATTTATAGTACAAATAATTAAATTTGTAAACTTATATAAGTACTGTAGGTACTTCTCGTTGAACTACAACGTTGAAATTGGTACGAAAGCCTAGGTGTAATATTTAATTATTTTTCTATTCGTAAAAAGGACGACACCACAGAGTGGAGCGGAAGCTTTGTAAACGATCTGGTTAAATACTTATCAAGAAGTAGTAAGTTTCCTAAGTGTGGAATAATACTTTAAAAATATTTAAAAAGATCTATTTAAAATCAACAGGAATTATCAAAATATTATATATCCAATTTAAATAAATAAATGCAGAAATAGCTCGACAAACAAACGTCTTATAGACAGACGTCATCTCATCCGGAAACCGGCTTGCAAGCACATCCCTTGCGGATGCCAATCTGTCAACAATACTGTTCTCTACATACAAATTACTCGAGGGTGAAGAGGAGCTGATGCAAATAATTGGTAAAGGATTCGTCGATATGAGAAGTAATAGCATAAAAGATATATGACCAGAGAATATTATAAGATACTAATAATATTTTTTTGAAAACTATTCATCACTTTGCGGCGGCGCGGCGTTGAGTTCTGCCACTCAACACGCAATGCCTCCAGAACTCGGTGGAAAGTGAGGAACGGTGTGTCTTAACACTAGACTACCTCTGCCTACCCTTTATATTCACCACTTTAGTCAATAATTTGCATGAACAAAAATGCGTATATAAATATTGTTAATTTTCTTTAATGGCTGTAAAATATTCAATGGATTTAAAATGCAAACTAATTTCAATAATTCGTTTACATAAAGGGAGTCTGCATGCGTTTACCCTACTTCTATAATAGGCATAAATCTGTAGTCATTCTGTAATAGATAAAAAAAACAATATTTGAAGATAGAAATAAGATACATATATTACATTTTAAAAATATTCGTTTAACAACAGAAACTGAGCAGGACTCTAGAAATTATTAGACAAAACAATATATACCATAAAGTAAGAACTGAACAATAAATAATATACATCATATCAAATCAATCAATCAATCAGCTTCACGCTGTATCCCGAACGGAGTGGCTTAACAGGTTTCCTCGGTAGGCAGAGGGAACCTAGTGTTAAGACGCTCCGTTCCCCACTTTCTGCCAAATTCTGGAGGCATTGAGTGTTGAGTGGCAGAACTCAACGCCGCGATTAGCCTCGACACCAGAGCGAAGAAATAATATATAAAAATTTAAGTAAATATTTCATCTCCTCGAGTTCGATCCCCGAACCCACAACCAGTCGATTTTACAGTCACACTTCACGACTGGCCTCATACATCATAAGAATATTTTAATTAAGAATGTAATCTAAGTTTAATCTTCTATTTTACTTGCCTCGTTTCAAAATCTTGCAGTAATCCATTACGGAACGTCACTGAAGGCGACAGAGCCCGCCTGAATATGTATAGGACTATAGGCGATAAATGAAAAATCGATTGCTACAGATTATTCAACAGGGAGACTCATTAGACTATATATTATAGAACCTATGGACTAATAAATCTGTGACCTCCAATTTTGAACTCTTAAAATTAACGAATTCTTTAAATTACCGACCTCCAGTGGTCATTGATTCAGCGTCATTGCCTGTACTGATTTATACTATAATATTAACGTAAGCAGAGTTAATCTCTTCAGAGTTTTTTTTCAGAGTTAATCTTTTTTATTATTATTAAATACAATTAAATAAGTGATTTTAAATAGATGTTTTATATAAAGCTGCTACATCTGGTTACGGTATTAAACAGATACTTAACTACTTATTTAATTTAATTATTTAATTTAAGGCTTAAAGGCTCAAAATAAAATACAACACGTTCATATCATAATTTATTTACGCATCACATTTAATTTAATGAATAAAATAATTAAAAAGGTGGATTTACTATACAATTACAAGATAAAAAGATGATATCGTGCAAGAAATTATCATCTCAGTGAAACACAGCCATAGATTAACGCCTACGTTTATACATATTTTAAATTTACTATTAAATTACAAAAATTATAAAGATTAGGCATAAATGAACTTTAATCTCATACAATCTTGTGGCATATCTGTATATTTTCAGCTAAACGAAACTTATACACTGTTTAAAAATATACAAAATTATTAATAACTCAGCTTCACGCACACAGCAGGGTAGGCAGTGGGAACGTAGTGTTAAGACACTCCGTTCCCGGCGGAACTCAACGCCGCGCTTTGCCTCGACACCAGAGCGAAGAAATTAAAATATAAATGTAAATAAATATTTCAATTTTCTTGAGTGGGAATCGAACCCACAACCAGTCGATTTTACACTCACACTTTGTGCCTCTGCGCCACGACTGAAAAAAAAAATTAATAACTCAAGTAATATTGTAAGCTATACAAAAGTCTTCGGAAAGCTGCAACGCCCCAATTCTAATATGATTCATCATCACCCACCTATAATTTATTACATTTCATTTTTTTATATTTGACATAAAAAATATCAATTAATTTAAATAAAGCATAACTCATTCAATTATATTAATAATTTTGGCACTTTTTGTAAATCTAGTAATTTAGTACTTTCGAAGTTTTCTTGTAGACGGTGTTAGGTACAATATGACTTTCCTGTGACCTGCTCAATATCATACGCTAGACTCCGGCAGCTGACGACAGATTTGGATAAAGAAATATATTTTATACTAAGTAATGTATATATTTTAGTAATCTTAATGAATGTATCTTTTCGAATAGCACATTCTTTTATGATTCAAAGCCACTGATCACCTTTTTAATTCCTGTAAAAATCCTTTATTGTTATACATATGGACATAGCAAGATATACTATTTTATTTTCAACAAATTAAATTGATTTTAAAGAAATTAAAGTATAATATGTATTTTCGAACTTTTCATCATTAATATACGTATTTTGGGAAATTATCAAAAATAAACAAAACATACAAATTGTCAGGCATTATACATAAAGTACATGAATTCAAATTCAAAATAAAAAAGTATACTTACATTTAATTTTGTGTAAATTTACTAATAATTTCTTCAATATTTATAAAATATAAAATACTTATAAAATATAAAATAAAAATAATTGAGAAAAATAAAATCATTTAAATTCACAACTTTAGAGCTTAAAGTTTTATCATTCAGTATCTAATTACGACAGTACATACATTCCTTGAATACTTTACCCAGCAAAATCTCAATTTAATTAAAATGCAGGATAAAGCTTAGAATTTGAGAGTAAAATGTTTATTCCTATTATGTTAAATTACATTATTACATCATTTATCTAATAAATTATTTATTTATACACATACATTTTGACAATATTTTATTTAATGTTTTGAAAAAATGATAACTTTATACAATGTTTGATCTTTTCATCTATTTATAGATTGAGTTAAATTTACCTCGATTGTAAGGTTCATATGCTATCTAATCATTTTCCTTATAGTATGGTATTTAATGCATTATTTATGATATTGATTATTTTGATAGTTCATAAAAAAATCTTGTAGAGGCCGTTATTTTATATATATTATTCTAATATCACTTAAAACATATTTAAGCCAAGCCTCATAAGCTCACAGACTTGGATATTTGTCTANATATATAAAAACCACTCTTCCAAGGATCGGTCCAAGCCATCGGTGGCTAGGGCTCCAGAGACCTCTTAAGATGTTAGTCGATGCTTATCGCTATTAAGCCGCTAACTGAAACCACTATCGATACAGTGATAGTCGTATTGACATCTCACATGGCGGTAAGCTCATGGGCTAATTCCAAATATTTAGATAATTTTATTTGTCGGCCTTTACGAGATTGCCATTGTGTAGGATAGTAACGTCAATAATCACTGCGCGGCGCGCCACTCGTTACTTACACTGTATCAGGTCTATTGGCAACAATAAACCTGAATAGACCGATACCAGTAGAGCAAAGCAAAGCCATTTTAAAGAAAAGACGTGGGATTGTACCTATAGTAAGGCACCTCCAATTTCAAAAAAACCATAATGAAGAGCAAGTTGTTGGCTTATTATCTTGGATACTTGATTGTGTCTATGCAAATACTCACTGTTAGCAAGATGAGAACAACCAGAGACAATATGCCTGAGGAACTCTTTAGGTCGACGACACGCCCGACAGATTTCGATGGTACCATCTTTCATAATATGTCTCTGGTAGTTCCGTGTCTTGATAACTTCGTCCATGATTATACAAACAAAACTTTCAGTTTCCTCGACAAGATCCCTGAACTGTTACCAAGATAAAGTGGAGGAAGTATCCACGTCCGGGCCTACTAGGGCTCTATGGAATCTACCGTGGAGCTCCTTGCTCTTCCATATAGCCATACGATCAAGAAGAGTAAGGCCTTTGTCAACTGTCAATTTTGAAAAAATATTTTCTAAGACGGCTTCCTCGGCACCTCGTGGTTATGGAGGTTCTTGACATTCAAAAAGCTCCGACCTCCACACTTACGCGGGATATACTGTCTCATTACAGAAAAACGCGAATGGTGCATTCGGTATGTCGTCAAAAATTTACGTATTTTGCGATCTACAGAGTCTAACTCAGTCTGTGTCCATCTTACAATGCCAAAAGTGTAGGCTAATAGCGGTATAACCCAACCGTTAAAAGCACGCACCTTATTGGCACCAGATAAAAGGCACGTTTTACAGGCGACTAAATAAATGCTCCCTCACCAACTGCTTTATGTTACGCTCATCAATACCCAATGCTTCAGACATTCCAAGATACTTATAAGTCTCACCTTCACCAAGGGTTCTGAAGGAAACAGAATCTGAAATGCAAATATTATCAGATCTTATCACACTACACGTACACCCGTACTACATGCATGCTCGCACAGTAGTCGCCACCAAATTCCATCCTTATATTTGTCACTACTAAAAGTTCGAGTCGATGAGTAGCCGCATAAGATCAAGACGTTTTGACGCAAATAATTTTAAATCATCCGTATACAGCAAAGTGAGAAAGGACCTTACCATTACCGGCAGACCGCAGACGAAAACCTAAGCCTGAATCCTCTCAGAAATTGCTAAGAGGATTTAGAGCTAGACAAAACCGTAAAGGACTCAGTTATTGTTGTCATTGTTCCGTACAATCCTCCAGAAATGATCTAAAAAATCATATCAATCTTATATATAGCCAGGTATGTGGAACTGAACCATAGGCCTTCTTATAATCTCTCCAAGTAGTTGTGACATTTTTCCTGTTCCGTCTTACCTATTGGCTTTTAGCTGTATCAATGAGAACAAATTCCTTTGTACCACAACCACCAGACTTACATCCATTCTGAATCGGTGCCAAAGGATTGTTACGAAAAATATGTTCGTTGATTTTTTACTCAGAATAGATATAAGGAGCTTATAGATGGTAGGTTATTATTATTAATTTTGATTTCATTGAAATTAATTTTGAAATTAGTATAACGCTACATATATGTATTTGGCGTCATAAATATTTATAAAATTTAACATCACAATTATAGATTTTATTAAAAAAATCATTTTTTTGTTATGTAACATCTTGTCTCTCAACTTCCGGTTCCTAAAATTATGAAATTTTAGCAGCTAGTAGCTTCTACAGTACTAGTTCAGGAAACAATTTGAAAACTATACACTTGTGGTTAAATCCTAAAAAATAATGTCCTTAAAAATGGGGCAAAATTTCATGTGATGTATGAAATGAAAGGGCTCTAGCGAAGCTAAGCCTGAATTTCAGAAAAAGCTTAAGACCTTCAATTTTTTACGGAACCCCCTATTGGCGAATCTGACTTGCCTTTGTCTGTTTTTTTATTTTTTAATTTAATCAAACTATTATAACCAACAATAGCAAAAACATTACATACCTCTGTTTGAAACATATTTTGACAATTCCGTGCGTGAGTACACAGTGACAGTAACGGCCGCGTCTCTCACCACCGGCGGCTCCACAGGCAGCGTCGCCTCGCAACGCACCCGCAGCGCCCCACTCGCTGCCAGCGGTACTGCCACTCGCAACACGCGCCAGGACGCGCGCAGGCCGCCCGCTTGGGGCGCACTTAGTTCGAGACGTTGCCAGGGCTCCGTCTGTAAAATAATACATTATAAATAAAAAAATATATGATTGATGCTCTATAAATAGCACTAGTAACGGGTTACCCGCGGCTTCCTCTGCTTGAACTAAACGATTATTTATTCAATAAACTTGATTATTTTTTATTCTACTATTTTATTTACGCAGCGCACTAACAGTAATTTCTATTGTCAAAATTTCAAAACCTTTTGAATTTTATTAGTGTAATTGTTACAAGAATTTTTAATCGTTTTACAAAAAAAATTACAATGTAAATTACTTATTTAGAAAACGTATAAAAATTTTGAACGTAGCGGGACTCGAACCCGCGCCTCCTGGAAACCGACTAGGCGCTCTGACCACTAAGCCATACGTTCTCATCAAGCTACGTCGAAATTTTCAAATTCAAATTTCAAATTTTTATACGTTTTCAAAATAAGTACTTTTCTTTCCTAAGTGGGAAATAATACTTTAAAAATGTTTAAAAATACAATCTAAATTATTATTTAAGATTGATTCAGCAGTTTTTTTATAAATATAATATACGAACTTTTTTCTTAGAGCGCTTTGCAATATAGTGACAAATTTTAATTTATTTCATTCACCCTATGTTAAGAATGAATATACTGATTTGAAATATTAAATCAATTTATAATTGCGTAATTAGACTTAACAATTAAATAACGGACTTTTATTAATTTCTGATAGGGTTCTGATCACTTTTGGTGTTTTTTGTTACAGAGTATTAATTTGAACAAAATGCATTTGTTTAAATACCTTCCGTTTGAATCACTCACATAATAGGGTAGGAAAAGAGAATCTAAGAACCTCGTATTGACATACTTAGTTTCTATTAAGTCATTTGCTGGTCATTTTGCGCGTTATTCTGAGAGTATTTCGTGTGAGAGCGAGGAAATAAAAATAGGTAGCTCATGGTTTATGTCAGGATTACCGGTTGATCAATGGCCGTCAATATAGCTTCTGCCATGGTCGCTTCACTGGTGATCATCTGGTGTTTACCTAACCTATCGCTGGGTTGTGGCTATTGAAATTAAAGCGTAAGGCCTGGCAGTCAGTTTAGATATATCGAAGCCTTTCATTCTAGTTTGGCAAGGGACACTTCTTGCAAAACTTCGAGCATAAAGGATTTCCGAGTATTTATGCTATTGGATCGCTAGCTTTCTAACTGGATGCACCATCAGGGTCCACGGTTTCCGATCTGAATACATTTCTGAAACTGAAACTTTCCTGAAACTTCTTCTGCATATCAATGACATGTTAGAGGATCCTAGCATACATTACTATGCAGACAAGATCACACGCTGAATACTCCGACCATGCAGGACTTTCTCGGGAAAACATCGACCAGTGCTGAAATAAACTTGTGTTTTCTATTAAACCATCTCTAGGAAATGTTTCTTTATGAGGTAAAAGATACATAGGTCAATTTAGTTACCCTTTAACTACTAAGAATATCCCATTTATCGTGTTATCAGTTTTTGAGAACACTTCTATTTAAGTCGCACCCAGTATCATCATATTGGATCTCAACGTTTCGAGTGACTACCAGTATCGCTATAATTTGTAAAGCAAGACCAAATGGGTGTCAAAGAAATTGGAGGTCATCGGCGTGACAATCGCTTCATTCAATGGGGATCAAATAATCTGTGAAAGGCTGAACACTTTGACTTTAAAATGAATGAGTTTAAAATTAATTCAAATCTGATCAGTTTCATGATTCGCGAACAAACTAACAGACTGAAAGACTGACGGTTAGACAAAAATTCTGCTAAGTGGTTTTTAGCCTGTATTATCGATATTTTAACGGGCCTATTCTTTCATTACATGTGTAGAATATAAAATACATTATATGATATATTGAATAGACTTTATAACTTATCATTTAAGAAAATCCCATTTAAATATCCCAAAAAATATCTGCCTATCTACTAAAAATCCGTATGCAAAATTTGAAACTCCTAGCACTTGTAGTGACGTAGTTTCATACAAATTATAAACTCCAAAGACAACCTCTTATGGGTCGAATTTTGCTAATTTCCATCTTAGTGAGCCTCTACGTCCTATAAATAATTTTTATTCAAAATTTGAACCTCATAGCAGTTGTAGTATCAAAGTTTCATAACAACTATCAAACCCAAAAACAATCCCTCAGAAGTCCAATATTGCAAATTTCCATCTTAGAGAGCACCTATCCATTTTTTTAATTTATTATTTTTTGTATGTCTCTAGCTTCACGTTTTTTCCTTAGCGGAGTAACCAGACAGATGGGAGCGTCATCCGCTACGGTCCGGTCTCTTATCCCTCCAGATCAGGAGAAAGCCTTTCTTTCTTACCACTCACTCTTCCCTATTTTTAAATAATCTTGTATAATATTTATTTATTAAGTATTTTCATCCATTTGTTTCCAAAATTTTATCCAATACATTTTAAATTATAGCGTCTAACTCATATCAAATTAAATGATAAATTATTATATTTGAGCTTTTCAAATCAAAATGATCAAATTAAAAAAAATAGTTTTATAAATTGAAATTTTTAATTTAAAACTTTAGTATTAGCAAGATAAAAACATCGTCGTCATCTTGATTCTTGATTTAATATTAAAATACTTGTCAGCTTCACGCTGTATCCTGTACACTGCAGGGTAGGTAGAGGAAACCTAGTGTTAAGATACTCCGTTCCCCACTTTCTGCCGAATTCTAGAGGCATTGCGTGTTGAGTTATTGATTTGACTTATTTTATTTTTTATTTAAATAAATCAAGAACAATGTGATTTTCTATCAAAATCTCTTTATTTTGGCAAAGTACTGCATGTCGCATCAAATGTAGATAGAATGAATCTATTTAATTAGATTGGCCATCTCTATTCGTTATTCATTAGAGTGCTTAATGTATGCAAGTCCATTAAAAACTTCAGAGAAAATTTACAATGTTAATGTTCTATTTTTCATACTAGCATACAGAGTAGTAAAAGCATTGTAGAGTGTGTTAACATTTATGGAGGTGAAACAAGTGTATGCTTAAAGTAATACTTGTACACTTTTAAACTTTTAAAGTTAAGTGAAATAAATTGTACTATAGAAAATGATTTTTTATATTCTCTCTACTTGTAAATATTACATTTTTATTTAAATTTGAGATCACTTAGGTTTGTATTTTTACAAAAAAATTGTACGAATATTTCGAAAAATATCCTTAATAATTGAATTAAATTATTATTATTTTTTATGGAAAAGACAAGACAAACGAGCGTTCGGGTCACCTGGTAAGTGATTACCGCCGCCCACGACCCCGTGCAACAATCAGAGGAGCTACAGGTGCGTTGCCTGCCTTTAGGGTAGGTTGGGCGCCGGAGCCCGGCATTACCTGATGCGAAACGCAGTGGCATAAAACCACTACTTAGCGTCGATTTTAAATGACGGGGGTGGTAATGATCCGGTCGAGTCTGCCCATGCGTATTGCCATTGCTGGCGACAGGACCCTACCACACACACTACGTCTGTTTAGACGCCTCTTACGACACCACCAGAACCAGGATGATCCTATTCTAGGCCATCCCAGCCTAGAATACGGCGAAAATTAATACAAATACTTAAATTTAAAAAATACAAATAATTCACATTGGAAACATATGACTTTTTATGCCTTCGTGTTCCTAATTTGACACTCGCATCCACTTGTAATAAGGCATTGCACATTTCGTTTAAATGGATATACTAGCGACCTGCCCGAGGCTTCGTCCGCTCCAACTACACAAACTATGTAAAGAGAAGACACCAATAAATGGTATACAACCAAAAATATAGCACCAAATAATTAACATTTTTATAGCATTAAAACTGAGTCATAAAATACTTAAATATTTAAGTGTCATTTTTATTATACGGTTTCATAAACACCACAAAGTGCCTATTTGAGATCATTGCAATCTCACTTCACTATATCTTGAGATATCCGTGGTATGTAGGTTTATATATATATAGGTATATCTATCTATCCTACATTTTTATGTTACTGAAATTTGGCTTGTAGGTTCCTTGGGGAAAGTACTCCTACATTTGTACATTCATAAAAGATTTCTCGAAATATCTAAGGGAACGGAGACAAACGGGATTTGATGTTAAGGCTGGGAATTAATATAATATAAATGACATGTTTGAAGATTACACAGTTTATATCAAAGAGGCAGATACTATAATATAGGCTTGTTCTATCAGAAAATATAGTATATTAATTTTATTTCGTTTGAGTTTGTTATTTAACAACTATATTACCACGTATTAACTAACTAAATGACTATCTTGAGTCATATAATTTCCTTTTCAATTCACAGTTCACAATAGTGCCCGGAATCGTATAATGGTATTCAATTTATTTCAACAACGGCACTCTATCAAGATACGAATGTCCGTCCACTTGTGTATCTTGGAGAAACTAAAGAACCATATAAAATATTTTTATATACTATACATACTTATAATATACCAAAAACAATTTTTTTATTCAGCTTCACGCTTTATCCCGTACACAACAGGGTAGGCAGAGGGAACCTAATGCTAAGCTGTTCTTCACTTTTCACCGAATTCTGGAAATTTTCATTGTTTAGGGTAAAACCAGGATAGATGACCCACTTTTTTTTAAAAAAAACCTAATTTCAAAATTTTTTCATTTCAATTTCTTTGAATTTAGCTAGATTAATCCTTTATATGTATATTGTGTTTGTTGTTCTTTCTTAAATTCTGTTTCTTGTTCTGTTCTTCTTTTGTATCTACTTTCATTATAATTTTTTTGGTCTAATCTAGATTTTATTTGTATTTATTTACTAAAAGAAAAGGATGTGGCTGACATTCATTTTTATTCATTGAAAGTAAGTGAAGCACTACGTTTAAATTAATTAAAAAAAAACTTGTTTATATAAGGTTTTATCACTATCTGCAAAACGCTATTAAAAAATAAAAAAAATGAAGAAGTCGTTATCTACGTAGAACATAAAATGAAGTTGTCAGGAAAATATTGCTTAAACATTCATCTAACTCGAATACTAAACGAAAAGTTTATAGCATTTTAATATCTCTTTCTCTTTTTCTTTTTATCTCTTAACTTTGTAGACTACGCCTATAAAAGTTTTTGTAGTGAAATCTTTCACATTTTCAACAAGTCAACAAAAACTTCATTTAATTTTAAACTTCTAAGTAGTAAAATGCGTATTCATCAGGCTACAATTAAAAAAGAATAGTTGGTAAATAATTTTACATTTTATATTTTTCAGGTTCAGCCTTTTTATGGGGTATATTTAAAATAATGTAAACATTAAAAAAAATCCTTATGAATATCGAACCTACAACTATTGCATTTACAGTCAAACGCCATCCTTTTTAGCTACTACGTACGACCTCAATGAAACGAATAATCTCTTCTCTATATATAATAAGAAGGTAAAAATATTTTGTCTGTACATTTAGTAATTTTGACTGAAATGGATAGAGCGACGCTTAAAAAGAATAATAGAAAACAAAAAGTTTTTTTTTTAAATTTCTTGTCTGTCTGTCTGTCTGTGTCTCTGTCTATACGTATGGTCACATTTTTCTCTGAAAGTACTGAACCGATTTACTTAAAAGTTTCACCAATTGCTTTGTTTTAACTCAACTTAACAATTAATTTGTTTCATCAAAATTTAAAAAAAAGTTATCGTCATTTGAATGAACTCAAGGCATTAATTTGCCTGCGAATGTTATATAAGCGCGCTGGTAAGATTCCTGGCTAAAGAATGACATTCGGAACGCCTTTATTATATGACTGTTGATAAAAATATATATTTTTGAAGCACTATTATACAATATTTTATACAATAAAGTAAACAAAATTGAATTGTTAGTGGAGATTACCTTCATAAATCATAACAGTTAAGTTTAAGTCGTAATTAATTCAACACAGAGATAAAGAACGATTTGATCTTCAAAGAGATATCAAGCAAATACATAGATTTTTTGGTTCGTTCGTTCGTTTGAAATAAATCTATATAAAAATGCCTAAAAACATCCTTTCTACGTGTACTCTGTAATAACTACATATTTACCAATTGTACATTTAGCTAATAATATGTGTAACTAATTTAAAAACTGTACAGGAGTTAATATGCAAACATTACAGTTATTTTACAAAGAATATTATGAATCCTTACCCAAATCAATAATTTAACATTTAAGGCTGTTTCTGAAGCAGTACATTAAATTATTAAGTGACATCAGCACATTTAACAGAGCTTTAAAAAACATAACATAGGTAAAAAGAACGTAATGTTACAAAAATATATACATATAATAAATAATTAGCTTTATGTATATTTTATGAAAATCAAATATCAACATTGGTCGTATTTTTTAGTTCGAAACAATCAAAAAATCTTATAGAAATTACGATAATGTCGTAAACAAATCATATTAGAATATTACAGATTAAAGTAATAAAAAATCATATTAGAAGTCATTTTAGTTGTCAATCAATTCTGCTTATAAAATCAGTAATCATGTAGTTTAGGCAGGCAAAGCCGCTGGCGAGCCGCTAGTTAATTAAATATAAAAAATGACTAAATATAAAAATTAACATGACGAAGTACACTGAATGTGCACTTGTTGAATTTGTCAATTCATCGACTAAGATCTACTTTATCCAGCCAGATGGGATTCCTGATTCCATTAAGAAAGCTAAAGGGGAAACAGTTAAATCGAATTGGCCTATCTTTTGAGTTCATCGCCTATGTATTGGCTAAGCTTGGCTTCTTATTTAGAATACCATTGCAGAATTCCATAGCAAGGTTAATAGATCACGCTTTATAGTATAAAGCGTGATCTATTAACCTTGCTATCCTACTGCTAGCATAAAATGACATAAAAATCTAGTTTTGGCAGAAATTTTGTAATTTAAACATAAACATATTTAATTTCGCATTTTATTTTTTATTTTATTTTTAATTTTAATTTCATATTTCACGATCTGCAGAATTTTCGTTTGTGAAAAGGTGTACCAAGTTATTGATATGTACGTATGTGATATGTACTTATTAATATGTAGAATTCCTATAAAGCCGTATAGTTACATCAGTAAGATTGCTTGGACGATTAGACGATATGGACGTTCATATATAATAGTTTCAAATTCAGCTATGTTTTTTTTTTAATTCTATGCCTAACTCCCGTATCCACCGGCTAGTCTAGTCTCTACGCTAGTCGATTACTATTTTCGATCAAATTGATTTTTTTTATTTAAATAAGCAGATATATAAATCAACATCACGTTGTAACTCACAGACAGCAGATTAGGCAGAGGGAACCTAGTGCTTAGATACTCCGTTTCCCATTTTCCGAAGAATTCTGGAGGCATAGCGTGTTGAGAGGAGTAACTCAACATCGTGCCTTGCCTGAAGAGCGAAGAAATGAAAATATTAAATATTTAATTTCCTCGCGTGGGAATCAAATCTGTGCCAAGACTGGTATTATATGTGCTAAAATTTCAATAAACTAAAACTAAACTAACCTAGCTTCACGCTTTATCCCTAGCGGGGTAGTCAGAGAGACCGGAGCGCCAAACGCTACGGTGTCTACATACCTCTTTCGCCTCGTCCACTGTCATCCACCTCTTCATACATACCCTCCGAGGAGTCCTCATGCTTTTTACGTGACCTTCCTCCAGCATCTTTGATACTGTGTTTTCGAAGGTCAACCGAGGTCTCCCCCTACCTCTCTTACCGCTCACTTTTCCATCGTAAATCTTTTTTGTCATTCTTTCTTCACTCATTCGTTCGACGTCCCCAAACCAGCTGAGCATGTTCTTCTTCATTCTCACCGTGACATCCTCGCTAGTACCTACCATTCTGTGTACCTCTTCATTGTGGATTCGATCAGTTAAGCTGACTCCGCATATCCTACAAAGAGATCGCATTTCCACGGCATTCATCTTTCTTTCATTTTTCTTCTGTAATACCCATGTATAACAGTGTCGGTACCAACACTGCATTGTGTACGGCCAAACGTGCAGTTGTGCTGACGTTTCGCCATCACATCAATGCAGCTAAGGCTCCGTTAACCCTGTTACCGGTAGCAATACGCCTTTCCACATCCATGTCGTATCTTTCATCTCTACTGAACATACTTCCCAAGTATACCACTTCATTCACTTATTCTAATACACTGATCTTGCATTTCGTCCTTTCTTCATCTCTTTCAAAAAAGGTGGAGAACGGAGCCACAAATAGAATTTCATTAATAAACTTTAATACTTGTCAGTATTTATTTCACCAAAACAATTATCACTGCTCGACCGTAACTTAAGTATTTTAATACAAAAATAATATTATCACAAACGTACCTTTGCAATCTCATCGTTTATGTACCAATTAATATCAGACGGCGGCAGGGAGTAGTCAGAGGAGCAGTTGAGTAGTATTTGCTCGCCGGGCCTCACTAGTTTAGGAGCACCAATTATTGTAGGGTCCTTGTCCGGCATAGCTGCAAGGAAAATGGACTTCAGTACTAACATTGATACAAATTAAATTTCAAATCCACTAACGAGTGTTCAGTTCATTACCAGTTAGATCGCCTTTGAGTGTTCACAAATTGTTCGTAACAATTGAACTTCTTTATTCTGTTATTGTAGAACAGGAGAAATGTTAAAAAAAATCTCGATGCTCATTACACCTAGCTGTCTTATTAATGTAATGATTTTTTGCAACAATTTCTATTTTCTTTCTTTATTTTTTTCATTTGTAATGGGCGCATTCACCGGGGTGCATTTTCGTCTGGTTTGGATTTCAAATATTTTAAAGCCTATTTTTGGACTATAACAATTACTTGTCATTTGTCTTTTTAAACTACATAATAAGGAGAAAACTAACATATATCAAAAAAAATACAATAAAAGTTATTTAAAAATATTTCATTCCAATCAATAGCATGGAGAAATCAAGGTCCCATATTCATTTTTCGCTTGGCGACGTGCTTTATCGTCAGAATTTACATTTTGCTAATAAAACCAAGAGCACTTACCAAATAAACAAATTGAATTACGTTGGAAACTATTTTGTCCTATCATCTCTTATTCACAGACAACAGAAGCTTACGAAAAATAAAAAATCCTAAAGGTCCAATAAAGCTCCATTGTTCAAATCAGCTGAAATACGGGAAGTTACCTAAACTGTCAGAAACTTGCCGATTTAGTTAATGGTTTAAAGGCACTCCAGTAACATACACCGCTTTAGTTAGCTATAGTGAGTTTGTGATCGTAATTAAAGTTTTAGGTTGGAAAGGTACAAGCCGTTCTAGTTGGAGTCAAAAGCTTCAGATTACCAATTTACGTTAAAATGAAAGCATTAAGTAACGCAAAATAAAGTTGTCGGTTTGGGTGAGTGGTTTCCGCTGAACAAATACTTTGCAGTTAAATATTGATTTATCGAATACACACTTGATTTTTAAATATAAGAACTTGCAAGCGACTTCCTATTAAATAAATGATTAATTTAGATAGACTTAGCAATAATTATTTGATACATCTTTTATATTAGTTTTTTGACTTTTATGTACTCTAAAGCGAATTTAATTCAGAAAAGTTATGTAATCGGTTAAATGAAAAATGGTTTCTAAAGTACACAAACAAATTATCTATTAAATAAGATCTACATCGCAATTAAACACTTAGTGCCCATAGATTCTCAGATTTATTAGTACTGCTTTATATTATGGCCTTCAATTGTTAAGAGAGTAAAGTAACCGCGAGTAAAAACCGCGATGACAGTGGTCAGTGAGATTGTTATCTCTATATATAATAAAACAGTAAAAGTATTTTGTCTGTACATTTAGTAATTTTGACTGAAATGGATATAGGAACACTTAAAAAGAATAATAAAAAGCAAAAATATATTTTTTAAATTTCTTGTCTGTCTGTCTATCTATTTGTATTGTCACAATTTTCTCTGAAAGTACTGAACCGATTTACTTAAAAGTCACCAATTGCTCAACTTAACATTTAAAGTTTGTTTCATCAAAATCGGTTCATTAAAAAAAAACGTTATCGGCATTTATATATTTGAATGTACTCAAGGCATTAGTTTGCCTGCGAATGTTATATAGCGATAGCGCTGGTAAGATTCTTGGCTAAAGAATGACATTCGAATTCGTTCATTCGTTTGAAATAATTCTATATAAAAATACCTTAAAACAGCCTTTCTACGTGCACTCTGTAATAACTACATATTTACCTTCATAAATCATAACAGCTAAGTTTAAGTCGTAATTAATTAAACACAGAAATAAAGACCGATTTGATCTTCAAAGAAATATTAATTTAATACATAGATTCTTCGGTTCGTTAGTTCGTTTGAAATAAATCTATATAAAAATGCTTAAAACCAGCCTTTCTACGTGTACTCAGTAATAACTACATATTTATTTTTTTTATTAAGGGTGCAAATAAGCGGGCGAAGCTGCGCGCGCCCACTAGTAATAAACATAATTTGATAATCATTACAACAGTTTTGTAAAAATTGTCTTGAATTCACTATTTTGTAATAGTAAATTCAAGACAATTTTATTTTTAGGGATCCGTAGCTTAAAATTTGAAAATAGACTCTTTATAGGATTACTTTCTTAGCCGTCTGTTAAGATCTATTATTTTGAGAACGCGTGCAGGTATAAAGCTGAAATTCATATCAAATATTTAAGTACGATGTCTTGGAGTACAGAGAAAGATATGAATACTTAAGAATCCTTTATATAGAATTTTGTATGAAATTCGCCGCGTAATTCAAACGTATAGAGTACTTCTCGTGGAGAAACTGTTATGAAATTAGGCATGAAAAGAGAACTTACAATACAAATAAAGGCTAAAAGCGAAAATTTATAGGTATTTCATGAAAAAAAGTTTAACCCTTATCGTGGCAAGATTTTTTTTTGAAGAAAAACAAAAAGAAAGTATATTGGTAGCTCCTTTGGGCTATAAAGAACCTCAAAAAAATAAATAAAAAAAACGTGATATGAAAATTTTGGAAAAACACAATGTATACTATACTATACACTGCCACACGTACAGTGATTATCGCATTTTTAAGAATGTATATTATGCTATACATTGCTATGTTNACGTGCCGCTGCGCCACGACTGGCCTCAAAAAATTATTATTTCTTAATATTTTTTTTCTGCGCTCTGGCCCCAAGGCAAAAGTCCGGCGTTGGGTTCCGCCACTTAACATGCAATGACGCATACAAAAATTCGGCGGAAAGTGGGGAAAGGAATGTCTTATCACTATGTTACCTCTGCCTATCCTGCTGTGTGCGGGATACAGCGTGAAGCTGTTTGAAGACATGGGAGATTTTTTTTTTAACATTTAAGAAGCATTTCCTCTATCTAGATTCTTCCTCATTCTTAATATGTGTGAATTTTAACCTATTTTATAGAATGTGAAAGGAAATATTGAAAGTTATTTATTCTGTTCGGTAACAGGCTTGTGCTAATAGCAACAAACTGTTTCAAATCCTGAGCGTACTCATTTCATATTCCCAACATTCTAGTTACTGTATAAACTTCTCTTAAATCTACAATATGGAAAATATTGTGGATTTAAGCATTTACATATTCATGAAGTAACAAATAGAAGTGAAATTCATCGTTCTACAATTAAAAAATTTTACATTCGCTCCCGCATATGTACGTACGAGTATGTATCGTGAATTCCTCAATACTATAATGATAATGTTCTACACTTGGTTTTGTGATGAAAGATACATATTTAGACAATTTAAAATCTTCATCTACTTCTTATTTTTTATTGATATGTTAAGATATTATGTTTTACATTTGTCCTTTTCAGAAATATGGAGAAATGTAGAATAATATTATAATATGTATATATATAATAACAGTAATGTATAGATATACTAGCCGACCCGCGCAGCTTTGCCCACTTAAATAATACGAATTTTTATTAAACATATTTATGGAATTATTTTCAGTTTCCAATACGATTAATAAAAAAGTATAATCTATAACTTCCATTACAAAACAAGCCGAAAAAGAACAATAAGTAGAAAAAAATCTTATTATTAAAAAAAATATTTGAGTAATTGAAATGAGCAAACAAAATAAGTAAAAATAACTAAAGGAAATTCTTTATATTAGAGAAAATATCTACTTAAAATGAACAAAAATATCTCAATTGATTAAAATTACTTTTTATTATGTGTATAACAACGGTATAAATAACCAATATATCATTGTTTTTATGTGTTTCATAAGGTAGGAGCACACGCCATGTAAGCGTTAAGGAAGCTCATTTTGGACTAACTTTTTTTTAAATAAAAAAAATCTCTGCTTATTAATGGACCAGGTACAGAGCTTTGAGGGAATTTAGTGGGATGGAAGCACAGATTTTGACTAATAGCCATCACGAGGTTTCGGCCGATATAATGCATTTGAAAGAGGTTTAATCTGTCGATAAAGGGTAATATGGCTAATATCCCCTATGAGTGTTAGTGTCTTGGGCTTCAATAATATGGCTGCCATTACGATTGCCTCAAATTGGTTCATTGAGGCTTCGTCCACGATAAGTGTTATGGGCCTTTCTGCAACAGACGACCAGAATAGCGGCGATCGTTCGGACTTTGACCTTTGCGTCTCTTATGCAACTAAAAGCGATCTTACTTCTGAGGTCCTTGAAGGTTAGACTTAGATTGTAAGGGGCTAAGGAAAAAATTCTCGTAAAAACAATATAAGCACGTGTACGTGAAAAAAAAATTTGGGTCACAATTAGCATAAATAATCTTTAAAAAAAACATATAAAGATGACTCACCAACTACAGTCATATGTTTCGTTTGTCTCGCTATCTGGAACTTGGGGCCCTCTGTGGACACCTCGCAAGTGTACGCAGCGCTCGTAGCGACGGGTGGAGGCATCACGCGCATTGTACACGAGTCCACTTGACAATCACCGCCATTTACCATTATCCCTGTCACATTGAACAGCTGGATTGGAACCTGTAGACATAATAATTATTTAGTAAAATATCTCCTATTAACTATAACGTGGTATCAAAATCTGATAAAATGTAGTCTATCAATATTAGGAATAAAGGTTCAGAAGTTTGCAGTATAATAGTATTATTATTTAGGATAATTGAAATTACTATTTAATGAATTATTATTATGAAACAGTAGCTCGCAACTTTTTCCATTAATGTTCCATGGAAAAAAATTGTGAGTACATATAAAAGTTACCTTCTGTGAGGGTCTGTATCTGAATATCTCGTGCAAGTCCCTGTACCACTTGACGGAGTGTAGTCTCTGATCATCCATTTCAAAGTGACAGCTGAGCTCAGCAGCTCGCCGAGGATCCGCGTACAGCGGGACCTTCAGTTGAGTTATTTTATGAGCTGATGTTAGAGCTGTAACAAATTATTTAGAAATTATAATAATATATAATTTAGTAAATTTCAGATGATATTTTTTTACAATGTCTTTTATCTGCTTTACTTTATTTTTCTTTTTAATTTATTGTTACTCAATTTGTTTTTAATAAATTAAGCTTAAATGTATCAAACGTAGAAACGAGTTATTCTCACCACAAGTATATTTCATTACTTACTGGGAAATGTCAGCGACACAACTTGCAAATTTTTTTTTATATGAATAGAGTTGTTTTTTTTTATGTTTTACAGGAACAAACTATTATAGAGTATTATAGAGTGTGACTTTAAAATCAACTCGTTGTGGGTTCGATCCCCACTCGAGGAAATGAAATATTTATTTAAATTTATATTTTCATTTCTTAGCTCTGAAGATGATTTCATTTAATTTTTTACTTTTTTACAATCTCTTTTCTTACAAGCTTTTATTTGGTTTTCTTTTTATTTTATTATTATTTGCTTTTCATTAGTTAAACTTAAATGTATCAAACGTTTTCTACGTTACGAGTTATTCTCACCAAAAATATATTTGATTACTTACTGGTAAGTCTCAGCGACTCAACTTGTGAAAATTTATATAGATAAAGCTTTTTTTTTATGAATAACAAAATATAACAAAAACAATTACAAATAAAGATATTTATAGAACATTATATTCAAACATAATCATGATGAATTTTAAAATAAACCAACAGCTTTGGAACACAGTTTTTATGATCCGCAATTTTATTAAGACCGTTTTTAATTAAAACGTAAAAATGACTTACTTTCGTGTTGTCATTTAAAATTGTGAGACGCAAAATTAATATTTATTCAACGGATCTCGTTTCGGTTGATTTAATATAATATTATTTTATGAAGCCACTCTGTTAAAAAAATATTAATTAAATTAATTAATATTTTTTCATTCTATCCTGTGTTCCTGTCTTTTCGACCAATTTTTAAGATATTGCGTGTTGAGCATATTTACTCAACGCCGCAGTTTGACAGTTATTTTCTAGATTTTTTTAACAGCTTTACGCTGTATCCTGCACACAGCAGGGTAGGCAGAGGGAACCTAGTGTTAGGACACTTCGATTCCCACTTTCCGGCAAATTCTGGAGGCATTGGATGTTGAGTGGTGAAACTTAACGAAGTCCTTTGCCTCGACACTCGAACGAAGAAGCAGAAATATAAATTTAAATAATAATCTATACTCATAATAAATCTGTAGAAAAGTCGTTTCTGTACATTGAAAATATTTAAAAAAAAATAGCCAGGGTGTCAAAGGATATTTAACAGAATCTATTTCCAACATTTTTTGGAATTTTTGTCTGTTTGTCTGTTGTAAAAAGTACACAATAAATTTAAGCAACTTTTATACATAAAAATTACAAATAAATCAAAGTAACTTTTAGTGTTTATTTCATTGTAATCGCTTCACTCTATCAAAAGATATAAGTATTTAAGTTTTCAAGAAGTTAATATTTGAGATATTAAAAAATCGATACAAGTAACGCTATCTATTGACAAAAATAGTAGGTACTAACGAATCTTGATACTCTCTTTCATACACGTAACGCTATCACTAATTGCGATGGGATCTTAAATAGATGGCGCTGTGCATAAAAGAAAATATAGTTTGGAAAGGTTACCGCTACACTCTATCAAAAAATAATGGACTTAAAGTTTTAAAGATATTTATATTTGAAAAAAAAAAAAAAATACGCAATGATATCTATTGACTACACATGATACGTTACGTTTTTAAAGTACAATTGTTCATAGTACTAACTACAAAGTAAACTAAATTGAATTGTTGGTGAAGATTACCTTCGTAACAGTCTAGCTTAATTCTTAATTATTTAACACAGTGATAAAGAATGACTTAATATTCAAAGAAATATTTTGAATAGGTTCTTCAGTCCGTTCGTTCGTTTATGTTATTAATATTTTTTTAAGAAACGTATAAAAAAATAACTTTTGGGAGCAAAAACGTGCTTTCTACGTATATTCTGTATATCAATTATATATTTAACTAATAATATATGTTACTAATTTAAAAACTGTACAGGAGCTAATATAAGTTATTTTACAAATAATATTGTGAGTACTTATCCAAATCAATTAATTAATAATTAAGGCTGTTTGTAATATTTATATTTCTTAAATGAATAATCATGTAATTCAAGCGGGCAAAGCCGCGAACGGGCCGCTAGTAGTACATATTTTGTTTTCTCGAGTGGGTATCGAACCCACAACCAGTTGCTTTTGCAGCCACACTTTGTACCCCTGCGCCACGACTGGCCTCTACTATTTTCTACGTAATATTTAAAATTATGTGAAAGCTTATAATGTGATATAAGATAAGGTTTAGATTTGATAGAAAGACATACCTAATACGTCTACTTTTAATGTTATGCTATTCTAACCTTTTTAGTTTTTTCCATAGGCAAAAAAATGTGTCAGAAAATTAAAAAAAAATTAAAACACAAGATACAATGAGACCATCATGGCGCAGGGCTACAAGGGTTTGAAAGTAACGCGACGGTTGTAGGTTCGATCTCCACATGGAGGAATAAATTATTGTTAAGTAATATTTTAATTTCTTCGCTCTGGTACCAAAGCAAACACCCGGCATTAAGTTCCGTCACACAATATGAAATGCCTCGAAAATTTTGGCGGAAAGTGAGGAACAAATTGTCTTAACACTAGGTTACCTCTGCCTATACACAGGATACAACATGAAGCTAATTCATTAAAATTAAAAAATAATCCTAGGTCAAAGAATATATTCACATTTAACATCTTCCGCATGAATATTTTAAATATGTATTTATTATGTTTTTAACATTTTTTAAAGTTTTATTCCACACCAAAACCGAAACCGAAAAATACCTATATAGAAACGTATAAAAATTTGAACGTAGCGGGACTCGAATCCGCGCCTTCTTGAAACCGACCAGGACCTGGTCGGATTCCAGGAGGCGCGCGCTATATTAGTATGTATTATGTTATGTGACATCACATATAATACACGCTACACTGCTAACAAAATATTATTATTTTATGTAAAGCTAACATTAGCTTACTGAGCGGTAAACACTCAAAGTATTGAAATGCGACGTACTACGTTGTTAGAGGAACATCGCGTTTGTTAAAGTGCCTTCAACATTTACACAAACGGCGCGACGTCTGAGCGTATTTCAAACGTAAGCTTAATGGATGAATATATAAACAAAACTAAATGGATATCATGGCCAGTCGTGGCGCAGCGGCACGAAGTGTGACTGTAAAACCGACTGGTTGTGGGTTCGATCCCCATTCGAGGAGATGAAATATTTACTTAAATTTATATTTCCATTACTTCGCTCTGGTGTCGAAGCAAAGCGCGGCGTTGAGCTCTGCCACTCAACACGCAATGCCTCCAGAATTCGGCGGGAAGTGGGGAACGGAGTATCTTAACACTAGGTTCCCTCTGCCTATCCTGCTGTGTGCGGGATACAGCGTGAAGCTGATTTAATTTATTTAATTTTTTTATACGGAAACTTCAGCTTTACATTCTATTATAGATAAATATATTTTTGTTTTAAACACAATATATTATTTCAAAAATAAGCTAAATATAGAAATGCTAATGTTATACACAAATATGTACCAAGCATACATAATAAGCGGGTAAAACAAATGTTTGCAAAGGTCAATCGGGGTTGGACTTTGTAAATATACAGTTAATTTGGTAAGCTTAGTTCATCACCATTTTATTTATTTATTTATTAACTTCGGCCTATATCTCTAGCGGGTCGTTACCCGTAGAGAGAACGGAGCGCTAAAAGCTACGGTCTAGGTCTGCACCTATTTCCCCTCGTCCACTGTCATCAACCTCTTCATACATGCTCTTCTGGAATTCCTCATGCTTTTTACATGATCGTCTTCCTTTGATACTGTGTTTAAACAAACAACGCATACTCCTCATTTAAGAAATGAAATCATAATAGTCGTAGGTGGTGAAGTTAGGTAACTACGACGCAAAAAACTATATAAGTAAAGTACTACATGCAGTATTTACTACAGTATAATACAGGAATGTACTATACGATATTAAATACAAAATGAAAAATATAAAAGGTAACAAATGAAAATTTTCAATCTGTGAAAAAGCTTGATATAGTCAAAGTGGTCCTTCTCCTTATGAATCTACGGTTAGGTAAGGTATCTGTGTTCTGTGGCTAATTTCTTTCCACTCAAATAGCACGAAATATGTACAAAGCAAACGTAATAAACGATGTTAACAAATATTTGGAAAGATGTCGAGGCTCGGCGCAAACTGACTAGCAATTACTTGGGTTCACTAATTTTAATGACTTTTCTATTATATGAAGAATATTTAGATATATAAATGTACTTTCTCAAGGAAAATTCTTTTATAAGGTAAACAAAATTATTTATGACATCTAAAAACGACCCAAACACGGCTTCGTCCCATTTTTATAATTTGGATAATTTGGCAATATATATACAATAAATAAACTTAAAACCAAATGTTTACATAAATTGTAAGTTTACATACATGAATAGGTATACATTATTTTGATGTACAAGATATATTACTGTAAAATTTTATTATGTCTAAATTCGTTCAGTAGTTTTTGCATGAAAGTGGAACAAACCATCCAAATCCATCTCTAGAAACATTAAAATTTTATAATATTAGTGGGATGCAAACCAAAAACGATCTATTAGAGTTAATACTAAAATTATAATCAAGTAAAAAAGGAGCCTAGTGGAGTCAAATTACCTTGGTGTCGGCAAATACAAGACGTGAGTGAAGTGTCTAATTTCGAAAAAATCGAGTTCGCTTTGAAATGCGAAAAGTGATATAAAAAAATTGTACATAACATCTTCATCAACTTGGTTTTTTATGGTTAGTATTAAGGTAGTTACATCATTCATGCATAGAACAGCAAAAATCCAAAAAAGCCTTATCACCTTCATCCTCATATATTCAATTACCTTGAGTGCTCCGTTGTTAAGTTCTAACTCCCCAAGAGCGGTCAAGGTGGCATACGGTAATATTTCAGTATATATAATAATACAGTAGTACCGTAGGCCGTAGTTTTTGTATGATGTAACTTATATACTAACTAAAATACTGTTTATGTGATTATTCTAAATATTTTTTTTAAGTGATAAAATCAATGGTCATCAAATTATACATTATTAAGTTTTAATACAGGTAAAATATATACATAGATACATATCTTACAAAGCAGAGGCACCCGTGCGGCTGCGCGCGCTCGAAATATACGAATGTTTGTTTAAGTATATTTAAGAAAAAACCGCTTAGCGCGAGTCGGACACGCCCACTTAGGCTTTTGTATTAATTTCAGGACTATAATTGGGAAATATCTTATAGGTTTTGATGATCCGGCGAATAAATTTAACAAACTTAAGTTTGCGGACATATGCTCTTATATTGTTTGAAATTAACTACAAATATAAGTTTGTAATGATTTATTCTATGAAATATCTATAAAATTTTACTTTTCAAATTATCCTTTATTTATGTTGTAAGATTTTACTTCGTCCGAAATACCTCAACGCAATCTCAAGTAAAATTGTTTTTATAATTGGACAGACGTACAACAAAGTGATCCTATAAGTATAAAACCCTGAAAGTGAATTAATTATTTTAGTTTGGTTATGATTTAAATAAATCGAAATTGAAGTGTTTTAGAAATAAATTTGATTATCGTATTTAATAGATTTTTTTTAGTTATTTGATATCTGTCTAGGTAAACCGTAAGTGCTCGCAAATTGTAAACGTAGTTGTTTTCTAAATAAATAAAGAGGATCCTTGAGAAGATGTCAATAACCATTGGAGCATCCCACGTCTCGGTCTATTTTCTAATCTTACAATCACGAGTTCTTTTTATCATTATACAAATAATAATTTATAAACAATATCAAGCAATAAAACATTGAAAACTAAAGACTTAGGTAATTCAATAAAACAATTGTAAAAGATAACTCTTTTAGGAAGTAGCAGTTTTGTTAAACAACATTGTTTAAATTGATATAATTTTTCTTTTTTTATATTTATTTTTTTTATTAAAGAAAACTTGCTAGAATCCAATAGTGAAAACCGCATTTAAATCGGTTAGTCACAAACTTACAGACAAACAGATAAAAATTTTAAAATCATTATTTTGTGTTCTACTACATTAATAAAGGTCCCGATATCATTTTTTCTTAAACATCTCCCAAGTACAGAAAGCGATCCGTTACGATTTTATTATAAGTATAGATAATATCGCCGATAAATATTTTTACATTTAATCACCAATATCAATCATACGTTTCTAAAAAAGTTTCTTTTTCTTTAAAAATGTTAAGAATATAATAATCTCATTTAAAATATTATCAAACATATTCTAAATTAGACATCTAAATATATACTTTTACTTAAATTCAATAAGCGTTTTAATAATTAAAAAAAACAACATTTATTAACCATAATAATTGAAAAGCTATAAAACATTGGCCATTTTACACAGAGTCTTATCTAAATTGAAAATCTTCTGGAGTGGCGTCCCGTTTGCTCTGAAGCATATATTTATTGCCAGAGTTATTAAGCGAGAATATATATTAACATATCTATGTTAATTTTAATTAATATAGATATATGCTACTATATAAAATTTTAAGTATTTTAAAATATTTTATTTAAAAAAATTATGGCATATGCTTAATTATGGCATTAGTTCAATCAATGTTCCTAATAACAAATTTGTCAAAACTTTTAAATAAATTGTAATTTTATTTTTAGGAACCATAATAATTATTATAAATATATTATTTTAAATATATCTATACTAATATTATAAAGAGGTAAGAATTGTATTTTTGTATGTATGTTTGTATGTATGTATGTATGTTTGTATTGTTTTTTTTGAGGTACAGAACCCTCAAAATGGATTATTTTTTAGTTTGATTATCCACACGGTTGTGCACTAAATTAAGTCTTAATTAAGTAGAGTTTTTAGTCTTTATTTAGTCTTAATTTTAAGTCTTTTGGGAATTGATTTGATTTAGCTTGCAAGAATTTATTTAAAAGAAAAATGTTTACTTATTTCATAATTGTCTAGATAACTGTAATTGCGCGCACACTGTAAACGTAATTTTTCCCAAATAAATTCCGGGTTAAAATATAGATTATATATTAGTAGTAATACAATAACAAATCACTATCTATCATACACAAATTGCGAGAACTACGTGGCTGCTTGAGAAGGTCTCAACTTATATTGGAGAATATTAAATGTTGAAATCTCGGTCTATGTTATAATCATATAGTGTTGAGTTTTTACTGTCATCACACAAACAATAATTGAAAACTTAAGATTTTCACTTTCTGCGCAATTTATGTTTTGAGTAGCTTTGGCGCTTTGCCTTTTTACCAAAATGAAAAAATTAATAAATTACATCTCTATTTCCAAAGTGGCAACTGAATTCACAACTGTCGCGCTTAAAGTCACACGCTTGTGCCACTGTGTCAAGACGGCATAATTAAGTAATTTAAGGCTTTTGGGCACTTATTTGATTTTGCTCTTTTTTTTTCGAACTTGTTGAACTTTATGTTGTTAGCTCTACTGGCTTTTACTGCGACATCGGGTGGCGAGGGCTTGAGTGCTTGTAAGGATGCTGACGGCGGTAAGGTCGTCCCCTGCGGGACGTGAATCTTGCCTTGCGGCAGTCGAAGAGTCGAAAAAATATTTAGGTATACGGTATTTAAGCTAATTAGCAACATAAAATTAATATTTAAAAGTATTAAAACTAAAAGTGCAAAACGGCGCGGGGCGGGGGGGCGCAAGGGACGCGTGGCGGGCGTAGAATCGTTTCATAGCAAGGATTTTTTGGTAATGTAATTTTTTGTAAATTTCTGTAAAGGACATTTTGATGAACACCAAATGGCCAAAACAACTAATATACTCATTTATATGCTGAGAGTAAGGGATGAATGAAACATGAGCCAAAACTGCGGTTTATAGCTGGCGTGATGTGTCAACAATTAAATGCGTTTTTCTCTAAAACTACAAACTAAAAGAGCAAATTATATCTTCGTTTAACGTAGAAAATTAATAAA
>JAAIXJ010000734.1:28876-105258 GCA_013403705.1 Heliconius hermathena | reverse complement strand
TAATTCAAGCGGGCGAAGCCGCGAGCGGGTCGCTAGTATCGTAATAATATCCGCAACCATCACATTTACAGTGACACACTACGTTACTGCGCCTCGATGGCATAAATAGATGCATCTCAATATTATATATTTTTATTTGCTACATTGCAAATCCCTTAAAGAAACCTGCAGAACGAGTTTCCCGTAATCCGATTAAACATACATAATTGTTAAAGTTTCTCGGTTTTAGATAAAAGTTTTTTATCAGTTTTAATTTTTGTAAGTAAAAGTTTTGGGACAGTCTTTCGATATGAATTGGCCACATTTGATAACAACAAACTCGATTTAATTTAATGTATTCCTAGTAGGTACTGAAGAACTTGGTAATTAACTTTAAAGTTCTAACATCCTTTAATTAGAAGAGCTGACTAGCAATTTGAGGATGCAAAAAAATAAAATCCTCCTTTGAAAAAGGAACGCTACTTAAATAAAATATTTAAATAAACTTTTGTAATTTTTACGTATTACATAAAAAATGTAGAGATAAGTAAGTAAAATATAAAAAGTAACAGAAATAGGTCCTTCAAATTAAATTGGAACCGAAAAATGATTATTTTTAAATATATGCAATGTACAATGAAATATCGTCCTCATCCATAAGCAGCAATATACATGTTTAGTGTAATATACGACCTTTTTTATCTTTCGTAATTTCTAGGATAGTTGAATAAGCTTCTTAAAAGTATATCCATTATGGAGCTAGCGAGGAAGGAGAAATAAGATTGTTTTTCAACTTTTCACTTTACTATTTGACTTACATACAGTAAGTATCTTGAGGTACTTACACTGGCACAAATAGATAAAATGTTCTTTTCATTGATAGTACTCAAACTCAAATATCCCTGGCTATATAAGATAAAGCGCAACTTTGTTAATATTTTAACAATAATGCCACCTTTACGAGTATATAATTGCTTTGAAAAAAGTAAGATCTTATACTTTATCTAAGAAACGTTAAGAAAAAATGTAAACATTTCCAATGTTTAACATAAAATATAAAATTACACCTCGCAAAACATTTATGATTATCATAATATGTAAAATATAATAAAGCTATAGAATATTTACAATATAATACTCCATAGAAAATTTTATCGGAACTGTGGCTATTCATAAGATTTCCAAGCTTGTGTACGCGTAATTAGTTTCACTGATGACAATTATTCTACGTTATAGGCGACGGTTGTCACATACATACTCATACAATCTATTGAGCACGTACAATTGATATTATATGTATATATATATATATATATATATATATATATATATANTAGTATATAAATAATAGTATTATTGATTTGTATGTCTACTAATAATATATAGAAAGCATATTATATATTATGGTAATAATTCAATGTTATTTTGTGACTGTTAATGCGTGATAATCGCTTATAGAAAAGGTTACATGTTGTCAAATTAAATATTATAGACTAGCGACCAAATCGCGGCTTCGCCCGCTTAAGCCACAGAATTATTTACATAATACACTGAATTATGTTCTAATATACCTATAATGTATGTTTGCAACGCACTTAAGATTTCTAATGTGAAAATTATTAAAACCTTTGGCCACATTTTCGTACCTCCCATAAGAATCTTCAGTTGAATGTTTGAAATAAAAACACAACTTATCAAATCAGCTTCACGCTGTATCCCNGCGCTACCTGGCTGCTTGAGAGGAGTCGACGACTGTAAGGGCGCCCCCTGCGGGGCTCGAACCTCGGCTTACAACCGTCGAGCGGGCTGGGAATTTCCCTATGCTAAACAAAGCCAGCCGCGACGTGAAGCCGCGACTGGGGGCAAAAATTTGACTAATCTAAGGGAGCTAACGGTCCCTAACCGCTGGGCCCGACCGCGCCGAGCCGTGGAATAAGCTGGACTTCGTCGTCGATTTCGTCGACGACGGTGTTTGTGTCGTGTATGTGTAGAGTGTTTCCTACCTATATACGGGGCGTAACCAAATTCAAATAATTTCCTTTTATATATATAGATGATATAGTGCCCACTAGCGGAAGCTTGAAATATTTATAGACATGTAATGTAACGGCGTGTAACGGGAAAATCTTTAATGCTGTATAATGAAATACAAATTGTAAAAACAAAATATTTTGACTGTTATATGTATATAAACATGACGTACGTATATCATGTATATATACATGTATATATATATATATATATATATATATATATATANTAAGGTAACTAAGTTACTTGAAAATTTTACCAATTGCTTTCAGAGAAAAATTTGGACATACATATCGACAGACAGAGAAGAAATAAAAAAAAAATTTTGCTTTCTATTATTCTTTTTAAGTGTCAAGTGTCAAAATTACTAAGTGTACAGACAAAAAAATTTTTACTCTCTTAGTATATATGGAGAAGAGAAGAGATAACATTATAATATAATGTATGTTGAAATAACTTTTGCTATATTTTAACACTAAAGTAAATATAAATATATATTATATATATATATATATATATATATATATATATATATATATATATATATATATATANATATATATATATATATATATATATATATATATATATATATATATATATATATATATATATATATATATATATATATATATATATATATATATATATATATATATATATATATATATATATATATATATATATATATATATATATATATATATATATATATATATATATATATATATATATATATATATATATATATATATATATATATATATATATATATATATATATATATATATATATATATATATATATATATATATATATATATATATATATATATATATATATATATATATATATATATATATATATATATATATATATATATATATATATATATATATATATATATATATATATATATATATATATATATATATATATATATATATATATATATATATATATATATATATATATATATATATATATATATATATATATATATATATATATATATATATATATATATATATATATATATATATATATATATATATATATATATATATATATATATATATATATATATATATATATATATATATATATATATATATATATATATATATATATATATATATATATATATATATATATATATATATATATATATATATATATATATATATATATATATATATATATATATATATATATATATATATATATATATATATATATATATATATATATATATATATATATATATATATATATATATATATATATATATATATATATATATATATATATATATATATATATATATATATATATATATATATATATATATATATATATATATATATATATATATATATATATATATATATATATATATATATATATATATATATATATATATATATATATATATATATATATATATATATATATATATATATATATATATATATATATATATATATATATATATATATATATATATATATATATATATATATATATATATATATATATATATATATATATATATATATATATATATATATATATATATATATATATATATATATATATATATATATATATATATATATATATATATATATATATATATATATATATATATATATATATATATATATATATATATATATATATATATATATATATATATATATATATATATATATATATATATATATATATATATATATATATATATATATATATATATATATATATATATATATATATATATATATATATATATATATATATATATATATATATATATATATATATATATATATATATATATATATATATATATATATATATATATATATATATTTTCTATTAAATATTTTATTTAGCTTTTAGCTGTCTTATTAATAAACGATTTGAACAATTTGGATTGAAAGCATCGGCACACAAATTCACAAATTATCCTCGAATCAAGCGTTATTTGTCTGAAATTTATAAGCAGATGAAGTAAAACTAATTATATCGACTTTTTTAAACTAAAACTTTGGAAATGTGTGGGAAACATTCGCTTAAATAAGTAAGTACCAACATATTTTTTATACATCATTTCATCCATGTTGCCTTCATTCACAGAAAAGTACCGTTCTCGCTCTATTTGTTTTTAATAATCTATCACAGAACTCTCGGAACGAACGAACTAAACTTCTGAAAAGATTTGTGTATTTCAATTCCCTGTAGATCAATATAGGATTAATCGTCTGATAGGTAAATGTTTATTCGCAAACTTCTAGATAAAGAGGAGGATTTAAAAAAATCGGACAAGTGTGAGTCGGGGTCACCCATTGAAGTTTCTTCTGATTATTTTATTGTCACGAGAACTAAACGTAGGTACTAAATTATACTAAATTTCATATGGTCTGCAGAAAGGGGTCAAAATTTAAATACGAGATTTGACCCACGACGAAGTCAAGGTAAATAAAACCTTAAAAAAACCGGTAAGCGCGAGTCGTGTTCGCCTACCGAGGGTTCCGAAAAAATTTAAGGTCTCGAGCTTTTTCTGAAATTCAAGATTAGCTTAGTCAGAGCAGTTTCCTCTGATTCCTCACTTGAACTAGTTAGTGGCTTTAATACCAAATTTTGCCCCCCTTTAAGGATTTTATTTTTAATACTATTAATTACTAAGATTTAACCACAAATATATAGTTTCCTGATTTTATCCTAAACTACTACTACCTGAAGATGCCAAATTTCATAATTCTAGGCCCACCGGAAGTACCTTATATAAACGGCTTTTTTAAGTAAATGTAGATTTTTTTTTCAGGGAATCATAGGGCCGTAGATCTGAGTATATGGATTGAATTTCAACTTGATATCTCTAAGCTATCTTGAGAAAAAGGCTCTTGACAGACAAACAGACAGACGGACAGACAACAAAGTGATCTTATAAGGGTTCCTTTTTTTCCTTAAATGGTACGGAACCTTAAAAAGCTATATTTTTCCTAAAAAAGTGGAAAAAAAATATTTGAAAAGTTTTTTTTTGTTACACTTGTAAGGCTAAAATTCTATATATATTTTTAATATCCAGTCGCCAGTCAGAGACCAGTCGTGGCGCAGCGGCACGAAGTGTGACTGTAAAACCGACTGGTTGTGGGTTCGGTCTCCACTCGAGGAGATGAAATATTTACTTAAATTGGCATTCCGCACACATTCCGTATATCCCGCACACAGCAGGGTAGGCAGAAGGAAACTAGTGTTAAGACACTCCGTTCCCCACTTTCTGCCGAATTCTGGAGGCATTGCGTGTTGACTGGCAGAACTCAACGTCGCGCTGAGCCTCGACACCAGAGCGAAGAAACGGAAATATAAATTTAAGTAAATATTTCTATTATTATCTCTTCGAGTGGGGATTGAACACACAACCAGTCGGTTTTACAGTCACACTTCGTGCCTCTGCGCTGGCCTCAAATATACTGAGCATAAATATGAATTAAAACGGTCAAAATAAATGTATTGTTATTAAACAAAAGTAATGCAGATTAGTAAATTAATAATTATATATTGCAAACGGGCGACTCCGCGAGCGGGTCGCTAGTAATCGACATTTTTATTAATGGTCACCGCATCAAAATGATATTATATGTACGTCTTTGCACAACCTACTTATTATGGGTATCAAATGAAAGGACTTAATTTATAAAATACAATACAGAAATGAAAAAAAAATAAAAAGCTTTTTTTAGGAAAGTTTTGTTTAATTAATAATTTAGTTTTTACATACGTATTAAGATTGTGAGTATCCATCACATCACATAAATAAATAAAAAAAAACTAGTCCACACGTAGAGACGTACGCAAGTACCTTCATTTAGGGAACGATCCCGAATGGTTCGCAATCAGCTTGGTAAACAAAATTGATTACACGAAAGGAAAGCGAAAACGTTTTGTGGAAGCGATCCAACTGTTTCAGTTTATTTGACAATTCAGTTAAATAACTTTTGGTTGTAATTTTTTTTGTTGTAATTAACAACATTAAAGCCATCCTATAGAATACACTTACTACGAGTCATTTACAAAAATGTATTTTAATAGAAACAATTATTTTCATTCTTTAGTATAAATATTTCTCAGGTTTTACCACTTATTCGATGGTAACGCATATAAATATAATCAAGATCAATGTAATCTTAACTTTATAGGAAACAGTTATCGATTACTTAATATTTTTAACTAAAAAAATCTACTTAAAACAGTAAATTATGCAAATTTAAGACTTTTCTCATGCATGAAGAAGTAGATGATGGAGAACTAGACCAAAGTTTTGAAGTAACAAACATGAAAACATACAGTTGAATTGAGAATATCCTCCTGTTATAGAAGTCGGTTAAAAAGAAGATTCTTTAATTTTCTTACGTATTGTAAGTCTTTAGATTAATATTAAAAGAAAGTACTATTTTTTTAAATAAGACGGAATCAAACTGAAGCAATCGACGAGCCTTAATGAAAGGCGATTATTCTCGATCCGATTGCTACAGATCTCTCAGAAATAGTCAAGAGCAAAAAATCTTAGGATATAAATCTAGTCTACTGAAAAGGAATAGATAGCGCAAATTCGTTCCTTTTTTTTGTCCTTAAGAATTTTATTCTATACAATTTTTTACAAAGGTTATGAATATCATAGATTTCCTTTAATAATATGTAATCATTAATATTTATTTAAATTTTTTTAAGCTTCATGCAGGAAAAGAGAACATGGAAATCTAGTGTTACGACACTTCGTTTCCATTAAAACACTTCCGATTGGAACTCAACGCCGCACTTTACGTTTCCAGAGGGAGGAAATTAGAATATAATATCTTTCATTCCCCCAAGTGGCCACGACCACAATCGTCGCGTGGTAATCATATTTAGTAATATTTTTAATTAATACTGTAATGATTTTATATCTATAGTTTTAATATTCGCAATAATTTATTATAAAAACGTAAATCAACCTTTTTGTGTAATAAAAAGATGTTTTTGAAAATAAGTTTATAGAACTATCACCAGAGGACACTACAAAAAGGACTCTTTATGTGGCCGAAAAATTCGAGATATACTTTTAGACTTGGAGCGGAAGCAGAAAGAGTTCCTCTAGTATAACATTTGTATTAGAATTTAAGTTAGACATTGTACAAGCTTAATAGTATTTTACTCTGGAAGAAATATAAGTTCTGTAAAAGCCTCGAGGTGTTTGATTTCTTTACAATACTACCTTTAATATGTCACATTTATTCTTACCTGTTATAATACTATTATAGAGTAGTACAAAGGCTGACTAAGCATGAGAAACAGAATGCTACGTAAGGTAGCGTGTAGCGAATCGCGAACTTGTGAGGTTTTCCCTCACATCAATTTATATGNTATAAATATATATATATATATATAGATATATAGGTAATAGCAGCAAAGAAGAGGCCAGTCGTGGCGCAGGGACACAAAGTATGACTGTAAGCGTGACGGGTTGTGGGTTCGATTCCCACTTGAGGAAATAAAGTATTTAATGTTTATTTATTTTAATTTATATTTTCATTTCTTCGCTCTGGGATCGAAGCAAAGTGCGGCGTTGAGTTCCGCCTCTCAACACGCAATGCCATCCATGATCCGGCAAAAAAAAAACAGCGAAGAAAATGTCATAGCTTTCCATAATTTACCAATTCCCCTTGATCTATTAATTAACATTGTAAAATTTGGTATAAACACTACTTATGTCCCCGAATAGGTCGGCTGTAGTAAAGAAATTTAGTAACATGGAGGAGCGAAAACCACAAAAGTGCTTTAAAAATTCTCCACGTTCAAAGAAAACAGTAGAAAAAGTATTGTGGGCCATCTGGTGCCTACTTTAATAAAAAAATAATAATTAAGAATAAGATAATCTTTAGTGCATTTAAAATAAAATTTTACCTTGCATATTCAATCAAGAATCAAACTGCTTTTTTGTTTAACAAGTAACAGTATAGAATAAAACAAATATTTCCAATACATAATCAAATTTTTCAGTGCATTTGGTAGTGATACTGTACCCGTACGTCATTTAAATTAAATAAACAATTAATAAATTCAATTAATACCATTTTTTACTTTGGTTAAAAATAGTTTGATTCTAGGGCTGTAAAACAATATAGCATGATTTATACCCATATATTATTTATTTTTGCTGTTTAAATAAGAATATATATTTTTGAATGTAAGAATCCAGTAGAAACATTTCTTTTACGGACAAAAAAAATATTATTTGTCCGTAACTTGAAATCTTGAGGCCGTCGTGGCCCAGGGGCACAAGAGTGTTACTGTAACGCAGCGATTGTGGGTTCGACAACCATTCGATCACGAGGGTACGAATTATTATCTATACTTATATTATAAAGAGTAAATATTTGTATTTTTGTATATATGTTTGTATTGTTTTTATACAAAAACTACCAGACCAATTTCAAAAATTCTTTTACCCCGTTATGTTCAAGTTTTTTATACGTTTTCTTAATAAGTATTACTAAATTTAATAAACTAAACTTCTGCTTCATTCTGGGGCACAAAGTGTGACTGTAAGCGTAATAGGTTGTGGGTTCGATTCCCGCTCGGGGAAATTAAGTATTTAATATTTCTATTGTTTACGCTCTGGTGTCGTGGCATAAATTTTAATGTAGGCGCGTGTAGATTTTATGTACCTTTAGTTGGCGCTACCTCTGACAGGGCCCAACTTTCAAATTAGTAAGTACGCATACCGTCTCAACTATATATTAGACTAGGTGTCCTCCAAAATTCAGCTTTGCTAAAAAAAATTGCGTAGATCTGATGGCCCTGGGATCTCAGTCTATATATAAAGAAATCAATAAATGACATCTGAGGCGGGTAAAATTCAGTCTCGCTACGCCTAAGTGGCAGGTACAAGCAAAATCACTATCGCGCGGAAATAGCAATATCGATAATAATGCCACTGAGGTTATTAAAGCAATACCAAAATATAACCAATACTCGTTTGAAATGATTATTGTAAATGTATTATACGGATTTTTTTATTGTAAAGGTAGACCAGAGGCACGCCGAATTCTGGAGGGATTGTGAGTTGAGTGGCGGAACTTAACGCCGCGTTTTGCGTGGACACAAGAGCAAAGAAATGAAGATATTCAACATTTCATTTCCTCCAGTAGGAACCGAACCTACCACCTGTCGCGTTTGGAGTCACACGCTTGTTTCCCTGCGCGGCAACTGGCCTCGAACTACAATAAAATAATAACACATTATTTCCTTTAAGGCATCTGAATAGAAAACTAAGCGAGTGAATAGAAACCACAAAAACTTAACAAAGTTTTTCTTTTATACGACTTTTACTCAATAATTAACAATTAAACGAAAGGAAATAGTGTTAAAAGCTAAGTTTAGTCTTACTTCTCTTTAAGGTAACTTTTCCGTAAAAGCTCAAGATTTTGAAAGTTTTACGGTTCAGATTAAAAGAAGAGAAGCCGGATGGATTTCTTTTGTTATTATTCAACAAAGTTTTGTGATCGTTCAATGATGTGTTTTCTATTTGGAACTTTGAGTGAATGACTGATAGTTTTTGTTAATAGAACTCAAACGTACTAGCAATCTAATTAAGATTAGAGGACATCGTGGCCCAGTGGCACAAGGGCGTGACTGTAACGCGCTGGTTGTGGGACGAGTGGGTGCTAGAAATAATGAATGATTATTCATTTTTTTGCTCTAACACCAAGGCAAATGCCCGTCGTTGAGTTCCGCCACTCAACACGCAATGGCTCTAAATTATGGCGGAAAGTAATGAACGCAGTGTCTTAGCCGGTTCTTAGGTTCCCTACCCTGCTGTATCCAGAATACAGCGTGAAGCTGGTTTATTTCGATTCTAATTTTTTATTATAGTTATTACTATTATAGTGTCAATTTAATCTTGTTCTTTATTAACCGACTTTCAAAAACAACGAGGTTATCAATTCGTCGGAATCCTTTTTTTATGTTGTTCAGCGATTATTCGAAGATACCTGAACAGATTTGGATAATTATTTTTTTGTTTGAAAGGGTATACCTCACAGGTGATCCCATGGTGACCATGTCAAGATCTCATGATGGGATCCTGGAGAAATCGAGCGAACTCTTTAAATTTTATAGGGACACTTACAAGGATTTGAGTATTTTTTGTAAAGACTCGTGTGTTTGCTTTTGGAAATCACAATTTGATGACGTATAACTGATGATAAAGATAATATCTATAGATGGTCTAAGTAGTTGCGCTACTTTTACTGTACAAGGAAAAACATTGTTATAACTTTTCGCCAGAAATGAGATTCCTCAATCGTTGCATTTCTTCTTAACCAACTTCAAAAACGAAGATGTTCTTGTATTCAACCGACTTTATGTCGACATATTTTTTATGTGCGTTCTTGTCAACATGCCCAATTAAGATCGAAGCTACTATATAATAGTACAACCACTATGTACTCGGTCGAAAAGGATCCTTTGCAGGTCTACCCATCAGTTTAAATCGTAAAATAAATAAATTTTTAACAAAAAACAAACCGACTTCATACAAACTAAAAAATATAAAATAATAGTATAAAACTTTGTTTTGTTAAAAAAAAATGAAGAAAGATTTTATAATTTTGAAGTCGGTGTCAAGCTAATGCTATAACAACATTACTACAATATCAAATTATTAAGCCTGTTTGTTTTACTTGGTTTAAGATTTTTTGGACATTGTTCGTACAATGCCCAAAAAGGAAGTCAAGAGCCAAAACTTTTATACAGTTTTTTTAAAGTTAGCAAATTGGGCTTATTCTTATGTCGCTTTACATTTTTTATACGTATACGTAAACTTGACGCTGCTACCTACTGGCCGACTGTCCTATTTCTCCCAACCGTTAGATATTTCTTATAAAAAGCTTTTACATCACATGAATTGTTCCATGTCTTGCATTTTTAAAACTTGGAACGTATTTTCTACGTTAGATATGCAAAGCATTGTAAAAGCTCGTTTATATTTAGGCCAAAGTTGGTACAAAATACTAGGATTTGACATAATGGAGTCCTATTTCCAATCCTTTTACCTATACGTTTATTTATTTCACTTAACTTTGCTACTAATTTAATTAGAGGCGTCGTGGCCCGAAGGCACAAGAGTATGACTGCAAAGCGACGGTTGTGAGTTCGAACAACACTCGAGGGAATGAATTATTATTTATATAAGTAAATTTCCGTTTCATTGCTCTGGCACCAAGGCAAAAGCCCAGCGTTGAGTTCCGCCACTCAACATGCAATACCTCTTATCACTAAATTCCTCTGCCTACCCTGCTTTGTGTATACAGCGTGGAGCTGGTTTTCTTTCGCTACTTATAAATTTTTGCTAGCGTAACGTGTTTATTTTTAATTAGTATCGTGTATTCCTTTTCAGAATTATTAAAAGGAAAAAAATATTAAGCATATTTTCTTAAATATATTTTAAAAACTGATTGTATTTAACATTTCTTTAAATATAAGTGTTTAACGTTACAACGGACTTTATTTACGTATTTATTTTATAACTAGCGGCCATCGTGCGGCTACGCCCGCTTGAAATATACGAATGTTTATTTAAATATTATATATATTTAAAAAAACCGGCTATGCGCGAGTCGGACTCGCCCCCTGAGGGTTCCCTATCAATTTCAGCATTGTTGAACTACAAAATTAAGTTTGTAATTATTTTTTACTACGAAATATCTATAAAATTTTAACTTTTCAAAATTTTACTTTTATTTGTATTCTAAAAATTTACTTCGTCCTAAATTTCATAACATCTACGGGAAGTGCACCATAGGTTTTAATTACGCGGCAAATTTCATACAAAATGAAGCAAAAACGATACATAAATGCTCATATTTTTTGACAGAGTTGTACTAGAAGCAAAATTTCTGTACTCCAAGGGAATGTAAATCTGAATATCTAATATAAATTTCAGCTTGATACCTCAACGCGATCTCAAGTAAGATGGTCTTGACAGACGGACAGATGGACTACAAAGTAGTACTACAAGGATTCCGTTTTTTCCTTTTGAGGTACAGAACCCTAAAATAGATAAATTATTTTAGTTTGCTTATCTCTGTTATGCTACCTAAAGAATTGATTTTGCTTGCAAAAATTGTCGTATTTAATAGAAAAATGTTTGGTTATTTCACATCTGTCTAGATACACCGCAACTGCTGCTAATTAAGATACTTCCGCTCTCCACTACCGTCGAATTCTGAAGGCATTGCGTTTGACCTCGTTATCAGAACGAGAAAAAAATCTACATCAATTTATGCAACATGACTATATCGTAGACAACATGAGTTTATAAATTTAATAAAACTCATATTTCGTAAATTAACAAAGTTCCAGGCGTATACTCCACCTAGAGTGTTGCCAGTTACTTAACAAAAATTACTATTTACATATACTAGTTAGTGTTATATATACATACATCTACTGGAAATAACGCAAACCTCAAGCTTCAAAACAAAACTTTAACGAAATCCCATTAATGGAATATGCTCATTACACCGTACTATACTGCGAACGTTCCGATGAGGAAAAAGTTCTAAAGATTCCCGTCGAAGAATGTTGTGAGGTTTAAGCGTCATTTAAAATGATTATTTTTATAAAAATAAATTAAACTTGAAATATATATTTATATGGCTATATGCCTGTTTGAAAATATTATTCCCCGTTACACAGTTTAAAAATGAAAAGTTTATAAATTTTCTTCATTGATAATAAATATTATAATAAACTAAAGAATTTGAGGCCAGTCGTGGCACAGCGGCACGAGGTGTGACTGTAAAACCGACTGGTTGTGGGTTCGATTCCTATTCCAAGAGATGAAATATTTACTTAAATTTATATTTCCATTTCTTCCCTCTGGTGTCGAGGTTAAGCGCGGCGTTGAGTTCTGCCAGTCAACACGCAATGCCTCCAGAATTCGGCAGAAAGTGGGGAACGGAGTCTCTTAACACAAGGTTCCCTCTGCCTACCCTGCTGTGTGCGGGATACAGCGTGAAGCTGAAAAAAAAAACTAAAAAAATAATACAAACTTTACGTAGCTATTGCAAAATAGTAAAATTAATTATGTCATCATTAGGTTATAAGGTTGCTCAAGGCTTAGCCTTTATATTTAATATTAAAATAAAGCTGTACATGGAGAAACAAAAAAAAATATGCAAACGGAGAGTTAAAATTCGACGAAACTGGAGCGAATTCGATAATATTTTAAAATAAAACTAGGCAAAATTTATTACCGATTAAATTATTCTACGTAATATGACCACTAGCTATTACTATTGAAATCTACTAGCCTGTATACTAATTTTATCTATATATTATAATAAATCTGTAGAAAAGTCGTTTCTGTACATTGAAAATATTTAAAAAAAAATTAGCCAGGGTGTTAAAGGATAATTAACAGAATCCATTTCCGACATTTTTGGAATTTTTGTCTGTTTGTCTGTTTATCTGTTTGTCTGTTTGTATGTTTGTCTGTTTATGTGAACACGTATCACGTAAAAAGTACACAATAAATTTAAGCAACTTTTATACATAAAAATTACAAATAAATCAAAGTAGCTTTTAGTGTTTATTTCACTGTAATCGCTTCACTCTATCAAAAGATATAAGTATTTAAGTTTTCAAGAAGTTAATATTTGAGATATTAAAAAATCGATACAAGTAACGCTATCTATTGACAAAAATAGTAGGTACTAACGAATCTTGATACTCTCTTTCATACACGTAACGCTATCACTAATTGCGATGGGATCTTAAATAGATGGCGCTGTGCATAAAAGAAAATATAGTTTGGAAAGGTTACCGCTACACTTTATCAAAAAATAATGTACTTAAAGTTTTAAAGATATTTATATTTGAAAAAAAAAAGAAATTATTAAGAAATAAATTATTATATTGTTGAGTTATTATCTGCTTAACGTTAATTACGTCATGTAAGTGTAATCTATACTTATAATAAATTTAACATAACATTGTAATATTTTTCTAACAATGCTCGAATGNATGTATATTCTGTATACCAATTATATATTTAACTAATAATATATGTTACTAATTTAAAAACTGTACAGGAGCTAATATAAGTTATTTTACAAATAATATTGTGAGTACTTATCCAAATCAATTAATTAATAATTAAGGCTGTTTGTAATATCTATATTTCTCTCTTCTTAAATGAATAATCATGTAATTCAAGCGGGCAAAGCCGCGAGCAGGCCGCTAGTATATAATAAGCTAATTATTAAAATAAGATTGAGAAGATTGCGAATGAATATGGCAATTCTAAATTTAGACTACATTCTAGTTAGACTACATTAAATTTCTATTTTTTAGCTGCATGTTGTATCCCAAATGGCATTGTAGACAGAGGGAACATAGTGTTAAGTCACTCGGTTTACAGCTTGATTTTCGAGATATTGTGTGTTGTGAGTGACCGGACTCAACGCCGCGCTTAATCTTGTTGCCAGGGCGAAGAAATGTGAAGAAAGTGGGAATCGAACCCACTATTAAAATAATGAAAATATACTTAACAAATAAAAATTAAAATAAATTAATAATGTAATTCATTTTATTATTGTTTTACCTCATTCAAAATCTTCCTGTGTTTTGAGATATAACAATTTGATCGACTATAAACATGCTTATTCAATTTTCATGGGACAAAATTAATGGGATTTACAATCTAAATTAAAAGGCCGCGTTTATTATACAAATTTCCTAAATTAATAAACTAATATTTACTAATATTACTGATAATTTATATATTTAAATAGTAACAAAATAATATTAATAAATGAAATTATAAGTGATTTAAGACTACGACGAATTGTAAATATTATTTCTTTCATTATTCCTTCTTATTATTTAAATATCGTGTACAATTTGAATAAGTTTGTTTTTGTATGCATTGTAGTAAACAAGAAAGTGAAGAAACCGGCTTTTTTATATATAAGTGTAAACAATTAAGTAAATCATAATTTCCTTATTATAAGCACCGAATAAACTTAAAATAAACCACGAAATAACAATATTTAACTCGTCTCTCCAATTACGCTTTTATTCAAAATACAAATATTAATAACACATTCAATTCACAAAGGAGGAATTTTTTTTTTTTTTTTTTTAGCTTCACGCTGTATCCTGCACACAGCAGGATAGGCAGAGGGAACCTAGTGTTAAGACACTCCGTTCCCCACTTTCTGCCGAATTCTGGAGTCATTGCGTGTTGAGTGGCAGAACTCAACGCCGCGCTTAACCTCGACGAATTTATTAAGATTATTAAAACATTTAACTTAATAATTTCAACTTTAACCAACTGCGAGGAACTGAAACAATCCACCTATATATTAATAATGTACAGTTCACCGAACACTGCATCATTGTAACTAGCAAGAAACTTCCACAGTCAGTAATTACTGAGGGCCCGCGCCGCTACGTTCTAATTTTAAAAACGATTTCTTTTTTTTTTAAAATTCCCTATGTCGGTACCAAACTGCCAGTTATAAAGGGATATAGTGATGTTAGAATCGATGTTAAAATTAATAAAGAACTGTGGCCCGTCGATGTCGCATTGTCTGTCTGTTTACCTATCTCAGTGAAATAAAAGAAATTAAAATTAATAAAAATATAGTTAAAATATAATTTTATAAATAATTAAAAATATTAAAACTAAAACAAATAATAATACATAGTTAGCGGGTGACTGTAACGGCGACGGTTGTGGATCCGATCTGCGGCGGAGAATTAATTACTGTTTAGTAATATTTTCATTACTTCGTTTTGGTATCAAGATAGCGTTGAGTTACGCCTTCGGCACGCAATGCCTCGAAAATTTGGCGGAAAGTGGACAACGGTGACACTAGGTTTCATCTGCCTTCCTTGCTATGATACAGAGTGATGTCGAAAAAAATATATTCAGGGTGGAAGCGTCAGCGCTCCTTTTACGGGGATATAGGGTAAAATATTTTAAACCTACGCGTATGCGGCGATTTTCCTTTGATAGGTTTATGTCTGCGTGCGTTGTTCTTAATAAATGGCGTTTATTAATAATTTTGTTATTTATTTTGCTTAAAAAAAAACTTTTTCTTTTTTTTAATTGTATTAGGCTTTTATAGAGTAGCTAAAACTGTGTTTCATTTAAAGTGGTGCTGACAAAAGCACTGTGTATATTGATAGAGTAGTATTGGAAACAAGTTTTTATTTATTTTTTTTGCATTTTGAGAGAAGCGCTCAAAGGTTATGAAGAACCTGAGACGTGCCACTATTACAGATGTAAGGCAAACCAGTTGCGCAACAAGAGAATTTAATATTTTATACTATACGAACTTACTACTTCCAATAAGTACATCAATCAGCTCAAAAATTGTAATTATATTACGCATTTCTTTTATTACTTGGTTAAAAGCTTAGTTCTAGTCGTTAGCTTCAAATGAGTTTTGTTTAACTTTGAGAGTACATTTCAATTAACTATCTAGACAAGACGAACTTTTACTATAAAGCCAATGTTGAAATAATCCAGTTTTGTTGTGTAGCGCCACGGAATTCTAATGACGTGCTATTGTAAATAGCTACTAGGTAAGTTAAAAATGTAAATATATCGGGGACTTCCAAAAATATATAGAAAATTCTGTTTGTGTACCAAAAAGAGTACATGGCTTGGTAAATTGTTTTCTTCATTATAACAAGTGGAAATCCAAATACCAACAAATGTTTTTATGTCTATTAAGTACAATATGTTGCCCTTAACCCTTAAAAATATATAGATTTTTTTCCTCAAAAGTGTGACAAAAAAAAAACTTTAAATTCTTAGGGAACTTTTAGTTTCTCAATTATTTTCAAATATATCTTTTTCTACTTTTATTTACAAAGTATTCTCCTAGTGAAGAGACAGAAGTTCTTCTTAGTCGTCAATAATTTAGAAAACATCTTGAAGATTAACTTCTTCCTATAAGTTATCTAAATCAGTCGGCTCGTCGGCAGATGCTAGTACAAAAGAAGAAGTCAGAAAAGAAGTAGCCGCTGTGACAAAAATTAAAGAGTGTAGCGACTAAAAATTAAATCTACCTGGGTGTTTTTACACCCATATAGCCTTTAAGGGTTAAAATGAGAAAAAATATTGAATATTTAATATCTAAGTTCATATCATAAATTTTACGCATTTATAATTTATTACTAAACATCAAGCAGACGCGGCCATAGAAACATCCAACCATAGCCAATATTGGTATTGCGCAAAATTCAAACAATTTCAATCTGACTAGGTCGATCATAAACAAACAATTTATATTAAATCTTTCAACGCTTATACTAAAATTGCCTATAAGTAAACAAGTTTGTATAAGTAATAATTAATGAGGCAGCCCTTATAATTGATCGAACATCTTAATGAACTTGACCATCTAATATTCATGATGAGAATTAAATACTGGTTGCTCTGAGAACTTCAAACTCTTCAGATGTTGATAGGTTGCTCGTCTTGACAGAATAATTCATAGCAGATCACTAAACACTAGTGTACTTTGAATAATGCAAAATTTAAAATAATATATAATAAATGTAAATTCTGCTATAGTCATAATTTTGGTACTAATATTTATACTGTTTCCAAAACCGTGAACAAAATTAACGTTTAATATATGTAATTTTGTATGTGTTGCATTTTATTTTAAAAGGATGTGAATGCGTTATAATATGTAAAATACTACAATAATAATCAGCTTTGGGTGAATCCCACACATAGAACGATAGGTAGAGTACGCGTAGTGTTAAATAAGACACTCCGTTCCCCACTTTTCGTCGAATTTTTCGAGGCATTGTGTGTTGAGTGTCGGAACTTAAAGCCGGGCTTTTGGCCTCGTTGGCGGCGCCAGAGCGAAGAAATGAAAATATTAATAAATAATATATATATTATAATATAATTCCCCCGAGTGGGGATCGAACCCACAACTAGCGTTACAGTCTCAAACTTTTGTTCTTGGTGACGACTGGCCTCCATAATATATTAGATGTATTCGGCGGCGGCGGTAATGTTACAAAAATATATACGTATAATAAATAATTAGCTTTATGTATAATATATTTTTATAAATATCAAGTATCAACATTGGTCGTATTTTTTAATATAAAATAATTATTTTAATATAAAATAATCTTATAGAAATTACGATAATGTAGTAAAAAACCATATTAGAAGATTACAGATTAAAGTAATAAAAAATCATATTAAACGTGTTTATAGTTGTCATCCAATTCTGTTTATTAAATAATTAATCATATAGTTCAAGCGGGCGAAGCTGCGGGCGGGCCGCTATTCCCTGAATATATCTTTTTAAACATCGCCTGTTTGTTCTTGTCCATACAAACTTCAGTGTAGTTATCGATACACTTTCTGCCAAGTCGCAGTTCGCTGTTAAATTAATAAATTTATTTTCGTCTCAAGTTTGTTGAGAAATTGTTTGTATTATAAATTATGATTAATGATTTGGTAAGTTATAAATTAACTTGTACCGCAATTACTGAGAGTATCTATATTAATATAGAATAATATAATTGAACATATTATACCTTCACCCTGTATCCCGCACACAGCACGGTAGGCAGACAGAGGGAACCTAGTGTTAAGACACTCCGTTCCCCATTCTGTCGAATTCTGGAGGTATTGCGTGTTGAGTGGCAGAACTCAACGCCGCGCTCAGTCTGAACACCAGAGCGAAGAAATGGAAATATAAATTTAAGTAGCTAAATATTTCATTTCCTCGAGTGGGGATCGAACCCACAACCAGTCGGTTTTACAGTCACACTTCGTGCCTCTGCGCCGCGACTGGCCTTCACGCCGTATCCCGCACACAGCAGGGTGGGCAGAGAGAATAATCCGTACCCCACTTTCCGCCGAATTGTAGAGGCATTGCATCGACACCAGAGCGAAGAAATGAAAATATTAAATATTTCACATCATCAAATGGGAATTGAACCCACAATCTGTTGCGTCATGTGTCTTACAGTCACAAGCTTATTCACCTGCGCTTCACTTTATAACAGCATATTATAATTTATACACAACCATCATTATAGTGGACATACTAATTTGACCAGATATGTACTTTAGTCGTGATATTTCAGTTAACTGCAAAATGTGACGTTTATTATTTTAAACAATAATTATGTCGACCAAAATTTCAACTAAGAGCCTCATTGGCTATTCAAAGGTCTAATCAAGCGGCGAGTAAAGTTAGTCAGTCGGACAACTCGCGTCAAATTGCTGTTTACCACAAACAAGAACACTAAATTAAGATGGGCTAACTACTACGTGCCATTTCGTTCAAAGTTCCCCCTCCGTGGTGCTAACGTAGTCTTGGGGAAACTTCAACTCCAACTTCTTCGTTCATAAATAAGTTAACGGAAAATTTTTCATGGCAACAAAACATGGAATATAGAGCGTTATCAATAACTTTAAAATTTTTGTTTCGTAGTACATCTATGAAATAAAATAATATGAACAATATAAACAAAAATAAACTATAAATAACATATGTACTAAAAGAGATATCTGATGAGCTGAGCACTGTTAATGACATTGAGCATCGTTGGAGATCTTCTTCCTTGTTACAATTCTCTTTCACAGCACCTGTTGACAAATATAAAACGCTATATCGATGGGTCCTAAGTATATGGGCCAAACTAACAATTTGGCAATTTTGACTTTTTTATGCCAAACGCATTCTATCGATATAGTTTATCAGGTCAGCTATTAAAAAATAGAAATTTCTGCATAGAAATAGGACTTTTTGTTAGAATATAACGGCCTATCTAGCACTCATTTAAGCGTATAAGGGCCAAATAGTCATTTAAGACTTCTACGCAGGGAATTTCGACACATTTATTTATGTTTGGGGCCAATCAGCCAGATTGATACTTATACGGTAAACAAAGCAATGGTTGCACTGTGTTGACTGAAAAAGTTTAGTATTGTTTTTATTACGTTCGTCATTAGATAGATAACAAAAAACGTCTCTTTTTCACCAATTATGAGATAGAACGGCCAAAGTGGTAAATTGGCCCATGTACGTGTTTTATTGAGAAAAAATATACTTAGGCTCTAAAATATTTTTTCACTTTTGAGTTATTGGGGCGTTATTTTTAATTAATAACTGCCCAGATTATGTACTATACATTTTTTACTGTCCCATTTGCTATTTAAAGCCAGAAATAAGCTTGATAATTGCATTTTAAGTTTGATTTAAGATTTCGGAATGACTCTACTAAGACAATCAAAATTATACATCAAAAATTAATCTATTAACATGCTTATTTCTAATAATAATCATTAATCAAGTAATATATCTACTGCCTTAAGTTTCAGGAAAAAAACTTACTAAGAAACGTGACAGTGGATTAATGAATAGATTCAAAACTAATAAGACTGAAAATTACAGAGAAAATATATATGTAATAAGAAATAGGAAAAATTTTGGTAAATGTATTTGAATAACTTGATGAAGACACGAGGCGTGCTATACTTCATAAGTTTTAGATCGTTGGTCATTGTTCTGAGCAATATGGATTTATTGACAACTGTGTCTTGGTGAAAGAGCATAAGCATGTGTCTGTGAATGCGACAGGCTTGGGTTCTATTCTCCTCCGAGGAAATAAAATATAATATTTTCACTTCTTCGCTCGAGGAAAATTGTGATGTTTGACATGATTGATGATTCAACGCACAATGCCTACAGAATTCGGCGGAAAGTGGAGAACAGAGTGCCCTCGCACTAAGCTCCCTCTGCCTATCCTGCTTTATAAGGAATGCAAAATAAAGCTAAGAAAAAATTAAATATAAGTAGTAGTTATAAAAAATAACTGTTACAATAATTTACACGAAACAATTTATTCATATATATTATTTGTATCATATTATAATAGACATGTATAATTTGTTTCTTACGTATTATATAATAAAATCGAAATACAGACTACTTGCTATGCAAGAAGATACTTATTAATATCATTAGCTGTGGCCCAAAAATAATTAATACTTCAATCAGTAAACCTATAATAGTCTAATTCAGTTCAAAATCAAACGAAATAATCAGCGATATAATTAAACTAAAAACTGAAGAAAAGTGTGACGATTTCAGATTTTGATCCAAAGCTTAACTATAGTGGCCAAAATCGAAGCAAGATTTTATCAATGTAAGCGACAAGCATCTTATTTTAACATAATTAAAAACATTATTTTCTTAACACAGGCTATACTCTAAATGAAGGCCACCTCGTGTGCCACCATTTAGAGAACTTCAAAATATAGCTTCTAGATTCGATGATCTTAAACAAAACGGAGTTGTTATAGCTAGCTATACTACAATTAGATACAAAATTTATGACATTAAAGAGATTCTATTTTAATTCAAAATAAAAATTCCCGGCTTATTCAGGTTAAAAACTCAGCGGGACATATGTACAACTCAACAAACATACAAAATGTTTGTTTGGTTTTGCTATCAGTTGAAAATTATAGAGGGACTTAATACAAAATATTTACGTTTTATAATATAAAAAGATTTGTATTGAAAGTCACATTAAAATCTTAGATCAACCAGTACGAACAAGAAAACAATTTGGAGAAATGGTTATTGCTGTTATAACCAGGTGTTACCGATAAAATTTTGTAAGAAGAAGGACTTCCGTCATTTATGTTGAAAATTATTAAACCACTAGATTATAACAACTTATTAACCAGTCGCGGTGCAGCGGCACGAGGTGTGACTGTAAAACCGACTGGTTGTGGGTTCGATCCACACTCGAGGAGATGAAATATTTATTTAAATTTATATTTCCATTTCTTCGCTCTGGTGTCGAGGTTAAGTGCGGCGTTGAATTCTGCCACTCAACACGCAATGTCTCCAGAATTCGGCAGAAAGTGGGGAACGGAGTGTCTTAACACTAGGTTCCCTCTCCCTACCCTGCTGGGTGCGGGATACAGCGTGAAGCTGATATAAAAATTAACTAATAAAAAACTTTAATCGCCTCTAATTATATCGTGTCAAATAAGACAATAAGTAATTTTATCTCTTTATTTTTTGATTGATGTTATACAGACTTTATTTTTTGTCTGTCCACGTCAATACTTTTTTTTTATTAAAGCTAAATTTTTACTAAATTGAATAGTTAGATCTTACTAAAATTCAACATTCAATTAAGCTTTTCTTTAAGAAATACAATATATTCATATAGAGGACCTAATAATAATCATTTTTGGGGCTGATTATTTTTTAAAACAATGTGTAAACGCGATTTTTTTTCTATTACTTAAATGATCTAAGTGAAAACTCAGTTATCATGTTACCAAATCGTATAACGTATAAGTCTCTATGTGACATAGTTACCACAATACCTAACTTACTATCATTCGTTATAATCAGTTGTTACCTTAGTCTCATTATTAATCAGTTTTATAAGTAAAATATGAAAAAAATATTATATTTTGTTACTTAGCATTATACGCGTAAAACAGCCAATGTGGTACATTGGCCTTTTTAGAGTGTTTTTAGATAAGAATAAATATAACAAAAACTAACGTATAAGGGCCATTGTGCAGTAAAAACAAAACTAGGATAAATATAAATAAAATACTACGGTATATATAAAGAGGATAATTGTCTTAGCTGATAAGCAAAGTTTCGTTTTCTTCAAATGTACCAACATAAAATTATAGCAAATTTAAACTTTGGAAGCCTCTCCTGTAAAGTTGTGATTTCGCACTTTGGCCCTTATACTTAGGAGCCATCGATATACATATATGTTTTATCTTTTCTTACATTTCTTACAATCTAAATAAGTAAAAAAAACAACAAAAATAAAAATCAGCGTTATCTGTGCTTGAACTTTGGCGTGTGCAAAAGTGTTAAGACACTCTGTTCCCCACTTTCCGTCGATTTTTTTCTGGCAGAGGCATTGCGTGTTAAGTGGTAGAACTCAACGCCATGGTTTGCCTCGTTACCAGAGCCAGGAAATGAAAATATTAAAAGATTTTTCTCCTAAGTAAGAATCGAACCCACAATCATCGCGTTGCACGCTTGAGTCCCTGTACCAAGACGGAGTCTGATTATCTAATATGTGATAAATTATATGATCTATAATATTATACACTAATCAAGCCAATGCTAGAACAACCTTACTACAATGATGAAGTACTAAGTCTGTTTGTTTTACTTGGCACCGACTTCAAAATTATAAAATCTTTTTTTTTTCATTTTTTTTAACAAAATCAAAGTACGTTTTACTTCATGTAAAATTATTTTTAACTTTTTTGTTCATTATCTGAAGTCGGTTTTGTTTTTGTTAAAAAATAACTCATTTCAGCTTTACGCTATATTTAGTTTTAATACACTTGTCCCCTTTTTAAAGCAATTTTCGAGATATTGCGTATTGAGTGGCGGAACACAATGTCATGCTTTGTTTATTGATAAATGTAAATATTAAATCAAATCAAACCAGTTTCACGCTGTATCCCGCACTTAGCACGCCGAATTCTGGAAGCAATATGTGTTGAGTAGCGAAACTCAACGCTGCGCTTTGACTTGACAGCTCTACTGTCAAAGAAAATTGAAGTATAAATTTTAATAAACAATTCATTTCCTCTAGTGGGGATCGAACTCATAACCAGTCCCTTTTACAGTCACGCTTTGTGCCCCTGCGACACGACTGTTCTCAAAATATTAATAAATTATAATTCATTTTCCCGAGTTAACACACAATAGTCGTGTTTAAAGTCACACGCTCATTAGGTAATTTAAGTCTTGAAAATTTATTCAATTTTGCTCAGAAAAAAATTTATATTCAAAGAAAAATATTTAGGTGTACGGTATTTAAATAGATGGTAAGTACTTGTGCACGGCATGTGCAGTTTTTCCCGTGTAAACTTCGATCCCGATTCTAAATCTTGAAATTTTTGTGATTTTTTATCATAATACAAATTGAAAACTAATGATTCAGCCAATTTAGTAAAACAGTTGTTTAAAGTAACTGTTATAGCTAATTTGTCGAATTAAGTACTTTAAAACAATATAACTTTTTTATTTATTAATCGAATGTACTAAATAAAAACTATATGATAACCAAAACTTACCAGAATCAAATAGTGAAAACCGCATTTAAAATACTTATTTAGAAAACGTAAACCTAAGTGTGGAATAACACTTTAAAAAATGTTTAAAAAAAAGCCACATTTAAATTGATTAAGCTGATTCTAAAATTAGCGATAACAAACGCACAGACAAACTGAGAAACGGACAAAAATTTTAAAATAATTATAAGGTCCCCAATAACATTTTTCCCTTGTGTATCTTCCATGTACAGACACGGATCCGTTACAATTTTATTATTAGTATATATTCCTTCTCCCTATCTTGTATTATGCTGGATACAGTGTAAAGCTGAAAAAATAGATTGTTTGACAAAAAATGCGTTTTTACTGTACAAAAATTAGCTAGTAATAAAAAATAGAATTAAGAAAATATCAGCGTAACGAATGTATTTCAGAAAATGTTTTCACATAAAACATGGGAAGGAAAACAGTGAAGAAAATGAAAATCAGTTGTAATTAAATATTACTGTACAATAGGAACATTATAATTATAGAGAACTAGACATTCCATAATTGAATGATATGCCTCTTTAGCGCTCCTCTCTAATTAGATCTCTCAACCATAACCATCCTATATTCCGGTTTCCACATATAATCTTATTTCACTTGGATTCATAAATCACCACGCACCATCGACAGAATGTGATATTGCACATAAGAAAATACATCTTTACGATTTTCTATCTGTTGTTGACTATTTTACATTTTTTGTTTATAATATTATTTAAAGATAAGTACGAAAAAGTGTAACCACAGGTATACTTATAACAATAAATATGAAAATCAGCAAGAATAGTTATCAAAACAACTTTAAGCCGTTATATATCCTAAACTTCTACTTAAAATCAAAAATTATGCAAGGAACCTAACAATCAATTTTTGAATACTCATTCAACGATACCATGTAGTAATTTAATGAAGGTAATTTTACATCACCTACTCATTTCTGGAATATCCTTAGATCATTGCAGGTGGAATCTATATACTACGTATACGTATTTTGCCGATCAAACCATAGTTAAAAGATAATTGTTGTCTTTGAGTATGGCTGTGAGCTTACTAATTAGTAGCCACAGTTATTTGCGGTTACTAATTACACCCTCATTACATAACATAACAAAGCTACAAATAAAACTATTTAATATATACTATTTATATTTATAATTTTACATTATTTAATTAATCTATGTAAATCTAACATTTCCTATAACAAACTATTATTTTCATAAAATGAAAATGCTTTTGCTTTAATTGAGTTGGCATAATTGATTATTGCTTAACAATGGTGATGATTTGTTTGCAATATGAATTTTAGTACTCACTATATCGTGCATTGTTATTTGGGAAACAGTTGATAAGTAATATATACATATACTTATACTGAAGAAACAACAATAATCATTTCTGAAATGAAACAAAGTACTTTTTGTGTTATTCATTTTCTAGGAACTGTCGAGTCGTGGTTGTGTCAGCATAATGAAGCACATATTTTTGTCTCAAAGTAAACAATACGACAAAATCAAGATATTGGTTTTAATTAAGTTCTTTTCAATTATTTGATTATTGAAATATAGCATAATTGATACAGGTATCGTACATACAGAAAATAACATATGCAAGTAACTTAATATCTATTTATCTGAGCCCAATCGCAGCGCTAAATTCTGGATTTACGCCAGATTCTGCATTGCATATTGAGTGCCGGAACTCAATGCCGCGAAACTAGTACGAAGAAATGGAAATGACAAATTTCACTTCATGTGGTAGTCGAACTCAAACCTTGACGTGTTTCCAGTCACACGCTTGTATTAAATAAGAAGATTAAGAAATTACTAGGCCGGTCGTTGAGGCCTTCGTGGCCCAGGGGACAAATATGAGACTGTAACGCGACGGTTGTGGGTTCGATCCCCACTCGAGAACATTAGAGAGCGGAGGTCTTACTAGGAGGTTTCTTTTGCTTGCCCTGCTACGTGCGGGATACAGCATTTTTCGACTTGTTTCCTATTTGTTGTCTTGACAGCGTCACCGGGCGGGGAGGGGCGAGAGTAGCTCGCCCCTGAAGAAAAAGTATGAGTTTGGCGATCGTAAGAGAATGCCCTGCGTATGCTGGGAGGATTTTGACCGTTGGGTGCCGTCACGCCGAGGCACGGACGTACCGTGAGATAGGACTGGTCTCGCCATGTCTTACGGCGGCGGAGTATGTCGTGAGACTAAATGAATCTTGCCTATGTACTGGACGTTTGCAATAATTGGATCATCTGGATCTAGAAGGACGCTGCGAGGGAGTCGAACAAGTGGGTTTGGATGAGGACCGCTTCCACAATGAGCGGGTAGGAGCTGGAGTCTGCACGCTCGAAGTAGCGCTTGGCTAGGCGTTTGCAGAATTCCTTTAACGATTGTAGGTCCACGCTGCGTGTCTACTGTAGGTATCCAGATACTATTCGGAGGAATTGGTTTTGGGCCCTCTGAAAGAGGTCTATCTTGGTGTATGCGAACACGACACAAACAACAATGTCAGCTAGTTCCGAAGTAGCCTTATGTGTTCATAAGTCCAATAAAATATCACACACGTATAATATCGCATGTAGTAACTATCACAATCCCTTTACAATTATAAACACAACTACTCGTTTGATGTTTTTATAAAACCAAAAAATTGTATATTTATTTGTATATATTTGTAATCCTACCACAGTGTCTGAATTGATTAATAATAAATCTGTCATCCTCTTTTCGTCATTCGCCATCTGTTATGTCATCCGTCAACCAATCCAACAATCAATATTAATTACAAAGAATGGTCGCCACTGACATGAGATGTGTTTACGATATCAGCATTTGAAACAAGAGCTTAATTTCAAATTACGGTGCCAGTCTACAAAACAAATAGTAGGTATATATTCGTAATACATATTTTTTAACTTCACATTGTATTCCTCACCCAACAGGGTAGGAAAAGAGAAACTAATGTTAAGATAATCTGTTCCCCAAATTCCGCCAAATTCTGAAGGCATTGCGTGTTAGTGGCGAAACTCAACGCCGCGCTTTGCCTCGACCCCGGAGCAAAGGAATGTAAATATTAAATATTTCATTTCCACGAGTGGGAATCTAACCTACAACCTGATTTGGTTACGGTCACACTTTGCAGGGGCACCTGCGTCATAAATGACATTGTATCCATAATGTGCAGACAAATATTGTACGTACATATGTACCTATTCGTAGAATTATCGAAATATAGCAGTAACATTTGGGCTGACTTTGAGATTTGAGGCCAGTCGTGGCGCAGTGGCACGAAGTGTGACTGTAAAACCGACTGGTTGTGGGTTCGATCCCTACTCGAGGAGATGAAATATTTACTTAAATTTATATTTCCATTTCGTCGCTCTGGTGTCGAGGTTAAGCACGGCGTTGAGTTCTGCCACTCAACACGCAATGCCTCCAGAATTCGGCAGAAAGTGGGGAACGGAGTGTCTTAACACTACGTTCCCTCTGCCTAACCTGCTGTGTGCGGGATACTGCGTGAAGCTGATTAAAATAAAACTAATACTCAATATTTAAGGGCAGTTTGCGAAAATACAAAAAAAAAAGTATTTAAATCGGTTAAGCAGTTTCTGAGATTATCGTGAAGAAACGCACAGACAAACAGACCAACTGACCAAGTTTTATTACATTGTTAATTGTAATATCTTCTATGTACAGACACCGATGAGTTAGGATTTTATTGTAAGTATCGATAAGTTATGTTTTAATTTCGAACATTCAATTGAAGATTCTTATGGGAGGTACAAAAATGCGACCTAAAGTTTTAATAACTTTCTCATAAAGAATCTTCATTGCGCTGCAAACATACATAATAGGTATATCAAAACACGAACATAATTCAGTGTGTTAAGTAATTCTGTGGTATAAGCGGGCGAAGCCGCGAGCGGGTCGCTAGTATTTAAATAAAATTGTCTAAATAATAATTTTAATATTTATTATGGCTCGTGATACGTCTAATATAGATAGAATCCTTTTGTAGTGATCGTAAGTAATCCAAGATCTTTCAGAGATTCAGAGGTAACAGTATTAATATGAAATGTACCATAAATTTAATATAAGTACAAATAAAATATATTATAATATGATAAATAACATGTCGTAGTCTGTCCGTTTTAATCTCCCGTGACATTTAATTTAAGACGTCCTATCTTCCTCTCTACTATAATTATGTAGAATATTAAGTTATAATAAAAGGAAGAAAGCGCAAGGACACCGCCCCGCCCTTACACCGTGAATTCCTACCAGACCGTGGTTGCAACAGCCTTTATTGAACCCCCCGTAACGTTCGTGTGTGATCTTTTTGAACGTATTGGTTACGCTTGTCTATATTAAGATTGTATTATAATGGTGATTCGTGACGTTGATTGATTTGTGAGATCAATATAAGTCGTTGGAACGAACGCACTATCGCAAGGCCGCCGATATGTTAAATAAACGCACGGCGCACACCCCACAGTCGTGTCTCATTTGTTTTCTATATTAAAACAAGTTGTTAGACTCATAGGCGGACACTACTACATACACCGGAGTTCCAAGATATAAAATAGCACCACACACCTACTCATCATACGAGTTATAGAACAACTATAGAAACTGTTTTACATAGATGTATGTCCAATACCATACAAGCATCGCTTATGCATCGTAAGCGCACCGCGAGACAACGTCGATCGCAGTTTAACAATAAAAGGCCATAGCAATTTGCCAAGCCAAGCATATTAGTAACAGCGAAGCCAAGCAGCAGTCGGTTGTGACTCCAATATCAATTATTAGTAAAACATAGGGTCAATGAACTCCGACAATCGTACATATAGTTTATAATTAATATTTTTGTTACTGTCTTATATCTTTATGATAATTAATTAAATATCTTGACAGATTACCTTTATTGTAGGACATTAAATAGATTCATATTATATTATATTTATAAATTGTAAATACATATTTTGATATAATAGTTTTATATAATATTATAAAAGATACTATTATATTAATATTTCCTTTTATAGTAATATGTTAAATATTTACTAATATATATAGAAATTGCATTTATAAGTAATTAAAATTCACCAAACCTATTTAACTCTCATTTCACAATTCACATACACGCATCTAATAAAAATGGCGGCAGGCATTCTGCGTACATTAATATAATTTTAATTTTACATACGTCATAAAACATCTTAATGTATTTATTTCCATTTACTAAATAAATAATATTTATCTCTGGATATTGACGGCGTTATATGCATTAATATCACTCTTCTTTGTTTTAATAATAATCTAAAATTAATTTAATTAATTAATTAAAATTAAAAACTTACCGACGAAGTATTCCAAAACAAACAATAACTTATCTTAGTAGCCTCGAATATTTATATCACAATTGAAGACATAATCTCACATGCTTTTTAAAAATTAAACATAACTAAATATTATTAATTATAAATTAAAACTTCTCTAAACATTTTTATCATCCATCCTTCCTCAGACGCGTCCGCCATCTTCCCTCTCTTTCTTTCCTTTATTCTTGCCTTGACGTTGACAGTAGCTTATTCAGCCAACATGATGTTTTGTAATAATTAAAATATTAATTATGTCACTATTTATATTAAATTATAATACAATATTACATGTGTTATTGTATTTATCTTAAGCTATAAATTAAATAATATTATAAATTATATTTATAATATTTATAATATTATTTTATAAATGTTTATTTTCTTGAATTAATTATAATATATTGTTTACCTACACAATTTAGTTCTGGTATGGATCGTTACAGTCTGTCAAGACCATATATCTCGAGATTTAGAATTAATATCAAAATTTCAAGTATATGGTCGATTGGAATACAGAAAAAAACAATCTTTCAAGTTAATTTAGAAGTATTTTTTTTCTTTTTTGCAATTCTAAAAATGAATTCTTTGATCCCAGTTAGTTGAGACAATAGAACTATTAACAAGCGTGTTACTGTTCGGCACCCGTACAACTTATAATCGGATTAAAAGATAAATATCGGTTATTCTGTTTATTGATCTGCTGCTATTGTAATATATTAAGAGTTGTAATTTTGGATTTCAATCTCATTCTACAATAAATACTTTCCCATCTTGACCTTGTTTACGTTCAATTTATTATACGTTTTCTAAATAAGTATTAATCCAATTTATTTTTTTTTATTTTACAAAAACTTTAAGAAATGTAATTTAAGTTTAATGCATTTTAAGTTAATTATATTTTCTTAAAGTTTTTGTTTTTGTTAATGAAATTAAATAAATGTAACATCGAATTTTAAAGTCAAAGCAACACAAGAAAGCTTGTTAAAAATGCTTACAACAATTACATATAAACTTTTTATTATAATATTTTTTTTGTAACCTTTTTCATACTACTTATTATTTGAGCAATGTGCATTTCTTTAGCTTTCATTAATCATTGCTTTGGAACAAGATATTGATTAATAATAGAACTAATTAAATATACATTTTGCTCACAGATATCAGTAGTATAACTTTATAACTTTATTATATTTTGTTACTTTGTAACTTTATTATATTTAGTAAATAATGTTGCAGAAAATATAAAAATAATAAAAATGTACGTATTTCCTTTTTTTATTATTTTACTTATTTTAAAGTTCCTTAGGAAAGTATTCGCAAAAAAATTATGTACGGTTTGTTCTCTGACATTTTTTCTTCTAATAACGATATTATCTTTAACCAATTAGAAATTATCCATATTTTCTTTCAAAAGCTTACATAACAAAATATCTATTTGATTCAGTACGAAGCTGAAAAAAACAAACAAGTGCGAGTCGGGCTCGTCCATCGATGGTTCCGTACAGAAATTGGACGTTTTGAGCTTTTTCTGAAATTCAAGCTCAGCTTAACCAGAGCCTTTTCTTCTGATATCTCACTTGAACTAGCGGTTTTATTATTTATACCAAATTTTGCCCCTTTTAAGGATATAATCTTTTAGGATTTAACCACAAATATATAGTTTTCAGTCAGTGTCAATATGTAGCTATCTACAGGAAGTACTAGTTTAGGAAAAAATCTGAATAGGAGATATTGTAATGTTTTTTATTTGTCAAAGATATCGAAACTTACGAGCAAAAGTTATTCCATAATCATAAGAAACATCATGGATACAAGCTTTGGCTTTTGTAGAATGTAATTTGGACCTACACTTTTCGAGAAAATGTTAAATTAAAATAATTCAACGCTCTGTTTACGGCCGAAAGCCTAGGGTCCAGTCCTGTGGTCCTCGCAAGCAATAACGCTTGCACATTCTCAAAACTATGAAGAATTATTGAATGTATAAATTATACAATCAATCTCATGGCAAATGTAGCATAATAAAATAATATATATGAGGTATGCGGTCGAAGCCACGAGTGGGCCGCTAGTATATTTCGAAGCGATAAAAGATATGTATATTTCGAAGCGGTAGCTACGATGACTCTACGTCGTAACTTAGCGTTTACAGAACTGATATTATCCTACGGTCGTAGTCTAAGTTAAGTTTATTTCTCATATTCGAGTGCAGTATAGTATAAACTTTGAAATTTTGTGTATTTGTTTATTATATAAGTATTTATCGTCGTATTTGGTTTGTTTCGAGAGGAACGGAGATTCTTCTGAATCTGCGTGCTGGATACAGCGTGAAGCTGATTATTCTTTTTAATTTTTTTCATATATCAGATAACATTTCATTTTTTAAGGTTTTTTAATAAAAGATATTTTAAAGTGGCAGTATTTTATACCACTACATACATGACCTTGTTAAATTATGTAATGGATTAAGAAAGATAAACTATCTGTTTTTAATAAATATTTTATATGATAAATATTTTATAAGTTATATGACTGTTGATAAGAATATTTATTTTTGAAGCACTATTATACATTATTTTATACAATAAAGTAAAAAAAAATCATTGTTAATGGAGATTACCTTCATAAATCATAACCATTAAGTTTAAGTTGTAATTAATTCAATACAGAGATAAAGAACGATTTGATCTTCAAGGAAATATCAAATAAATACATAGATTTTTTGGTTCGTTCGTTCGTTTCAAATAAATCTACATAAAAATGCCTAAAAACATCCTATCTACGTGTACACTGTAATAACTACATATTTACCAATTGTGCATTTAGCTAATAATACATGTAACTAATTTAAAAACTGTACAGAAGTTAATATGCAATCATTACTGTTATTTTACAAAGAATATTATGAATCCTTCAAATCAATAATTTAACATTTAAGGCTGTTTGTTCTGAAGAAGTAAATTAAATTATTCACCGGCATTAGCACATTTAACAGAGTTTTAAAATTATGATGAGACTTACATAACATAAGTAAAAAGAACGTAATGTTAAAAAAAAATATACGTATAATAAATAATTATTCTATATATATATATATATATATATATATATATATATATATATATATATATATATATATATATATGCATATATATAGCTTTAAACGTTGCATACAAAGGTATCTTGCAGTATATCTATTTTTTTAAAATTATTATTACCAGTACAGTATCGATACTAATGTGGCATCTACATATTTATATATTATATATTCAATATTTTTTCACCCTTTATTGTTTTTCAGGTGGAAAACATAGACAATTTTTTAATTTGTGTAAATATTTTATAAAGTATAAAAATACTGTTAGTTTTTATAATTCTTATAGAATTAAACAACTTTCTAAAATATTCTTATCTTGCATGCGCTAATAGTTATTACAACTATTAGAAGCTATTAAACAAAAAAATACATTCTTATTTATATAAATATATTATACGTTATTATAATATAAGATATTATATGTTATTTTAATTTTTATCTTAAAATAAATGTATTTTGGTCAAATTTTAAACTCTTATAATAAGTCAGATGCTTAATCATTACACCTTTCCTACACGACGAATGTTACAATAAAAAGTAAATAAAAAGAATTAAACTGATTTTGCCGCTCCCGAACCGCGATCACGTCTTCGCTCCTTTAATCGGTTAAGTCGTTTCTGAGATACGTCGACAAACAGAAAAACCAACAAACAGACAAAATTTTTATATATATTGTTTCTGGTTCTATTACTTTGTTAGATGCCCTCAATAATAATTTTTAATAATTTTAATGAAAATCGAAAATGCCACCCTAAATTAATAATTTTCACTTTAGAAATCTTAAGTGCGCTGCAAGCATACATTATTTATTAAAACAGGAACGTAATTCCCTGTACTTAAACAAACAAATAATTCACAAATTTAAGCGGGCGAAGCCGCGAGCTGGTCGCTAGTATTTTAATAATATCATACAAAAAGATGTTAATATGCGTCAATTTACGGCTTGGTTTATGTTTAGCTCTAAAATGTTTATTGCTTCCTTTTAAAGCATGCGGCAACTTAAAATTATGCCTCATTCATACGTAAATGGGTGAAATTTGTAGTTTATTATCAAACTAAATATAGAAGATTCGAGAAGTTTTACGTGCTATAATACCTTAGGGACTGTGAGGAGGTTAAAACTGTTAGTGTGTACTTTAGTAACGTAAACAATTTTCCCTATACCTATGTATATATGTAGGTGTCACCATTCATCACTCTTAGTTAGTCCGCTTTTATCTTTATAGATTACGTAAAGGATTTTGATAAGATTTTTTGCTGAACAAAAGAGAGATAAGCTTGATTAATTATGTGAATTTGTTGACTTTTTTGTCTCATGGAATATGGAAACGATATAAAATAAAATCTATAAGTTGTCTATACAGATTTTTTGGATAAACATATGTAGAATTTGTTTTCTGCAATCCAATCAATAAATTTTATTAAAATGAAACTATTTGTAAAACATGATATGAAAACATGATGATGTATATATTTAATATACTTAGTTAAAGAAAAATTAAATCAGCTTCGCGCTGTATACCTCACACAGCAGGACAGGCAGAGAGAACCTAGTGTTAAGACACTCCATTCTTCACTTTCCTCTAATTCTGAAGATATTGCATATCGGTGATGGTAACTCAACGCTGCGCTTTGCCTCATCACCAGAGTGAAATGAAAATATTAATTTAAATAAATATTTCAATTTCTCACGTGGAGATCGAACCCACAATCAGTCGCATTTATAGGCACACTATGGGCGCCACGACTGCCCTCTATATATTAAGTGTACTTTGAAATGTTTTATATAATATTAAATATATACATACATATTTAAAATTGTGTATAACCAAAACAATCCATTGCCAAATTTTGGCGTAATGGCATCCAAAAAACTAATTCTCATTCAAGTACAACATATCACCACATAGGCTGACCATAAATAAATACTCAAAATATATGATAAAATATCCTTTTTCAATATTTTTTACGTAGATTTACATTTAAAATGCTTATATTCCAATAAAAGATACCTACTAATATTATTGTTCATACGAATTCATTTTTTGAATAAGTATAAAATAACTTTAATTTTGAATTAAAAATTAATTAACACTAATATAATATTAAATTCTTATTTTAATTTATACAAGGTAATTCAGAAAAATACTCAGCCATATTTTATAACATTTGTTTACATTTTGTTGTTTTGAAAAATCGTAGATTGTTCTTAAAATTTATGTTGAAATATTTAAAAGTCTATTTGAAAATTTTACCTCATTGATGATTTGTTAAGTCAAGCCAGGAGGATAAAATTATTGTTTTGAGTGATCATCAAAATGAGAATAAAAAAAAACCGGTTAAGTGCGAGACGGATTCGCCCACTGAAGTTTTATTACCAAATTCAAGATATAGGTCAACGGAAATTACAACTTGACAACGCCAATAAAAGTTGACAAACTTAATTTAGCGCGCATTTGCACTAATTTTATATGTAAACAACTACAAATATAAGTTTGTAATCTCCACGTAGTCTTGAGATAATTGGTGTTGAAAGATGGACAAGAATGTAATCCTATTAGGGTTCCATTTTTATCTTTTGTGGTAAGGAATCCTAAAAACAGAGATCACGTAGTACACCGGCCGAATGGAAGGCATAATCGAATCAATTATTTTCTCGTTCTGTGCTTCACTCACGCACGGCACTAAAATTTAATCTGGAATTAAATAGTCGCTCACAATTTATTTTAATCCGAGTTTCGATCAAACCAAAACACAACAACCGCGCGCCGCGTGTACAGTGTACAGTTACACTTTGTGCTCCTCAAAATGTTAAGTATTAACAAAGTTCGAAATAGTATCCATGAAATTGCCTATATTTAGGGGCTTTGCGATATCAAATACATTCGATATAAAATCAAAATACTATTTCTATAATAAACTTTGAATAGTAAAAGCATATGTGAACAATACAACAACAATAGCGCTATCTCGTTAAGCTTTCTAACGAGAAATATTTTGAATACTGTCAATGTAGGTTAAGATTTGAAAAAAAGCTACAATTACTATTGGCATTTGTATATGAATGATAAAAAAAAATAAAGTTTATAGGATACCTCAACTGACATGGCTAAAAGATTAAATAAAAATATTCTGCAAAACAATTTCTTTTATACGTGTTGAGGGTTTTTGCTTTGATGCCAGAGCAAAGAAATGAAAATATTAATAAATAATAATTAATTCTTCCGAGTGGGGATCGAACCCACAACCCTCGCGTTCCAGTCACACTCTTATGCCTCTATAATATTTGTAGGATATAATAGATATTTTTTGGAAACGTAAATAGCTCAACTCAACCTCATCTTATTTAAAGCGTTTCATTACTTGAGCTTTTCATTACATTTCTAGTTGAAGTTTCGTGCAAAGTAGTAAGATATATAAGGCATAGAATTTTTTCACCGACTTAACAGTCCAACCATTTTAGCACTTCTAAATACTTTTAGTCATTACCATTACGTATATAACATATGCCTTAACTATCACTGCCGCATGTCTAAATTTTCATTGTTTTCATTTAAAATTAACAAAGTCACAGCAAATTTCATTTTAAATGAACAAGACAAACACTTACAATATTACTTGTTGGTTAATTAACTTATGTTAGTGTATGTTCTTCTAGGATCCAATATTATTAACTTTCTACACAAACAACATTTTTTAACATTTTACTGAACTATGTAGTTTCAATAGGTGAAAGTTTATGATATTTTAGATAGGTTTATGATAGGTTAGAGATTATGTATATATTTCTTGTTCTTGACTCTCTGCTTTTTTTAAATGTGTATAGTTATTTACGCGACACTTAAACACAAACAAACGATTTTAAAATAATTGTATTTTATAATTATTTTAAATTACGATAATTTTTGCGAGCAAAATCAAATAATATCCTAAAAAAATTTGGTATCTACATTTAAGAAAATTGTAAAGAATCTGTTGCTTAAAAATGACGTTCAAATATATTCAATATTAGTTCATATCCATAATTTAAAAGCGATTTATCACTATAAATGTATATTTTACTACGACTATAAAAACATAAAGGAATGTTTTCGTTGCTTTCCTTTGCTCCTCCTGTAGCATATTTATTTTTACACTTTTACGCTCTTCATCAGCTACTTCCTCAGACTACTCACCCGGATTAATTAAGAGGACCATAATGAAACATTTTCGTTATTTATCCTAGTCGAATAAAATAAATTATTACAGTCAGCTACATCGTTTCACTGCATATTTTATATTTCGTTTACTCTAAAAACTATTACAGAACGTTGTGTTTAAAGGGAATGTTTACTATTCATAATTTTCGTTATTAAATAAAATAAATAAATCAGCTTCACGCTGTATCCCGCACACAGCAGGGTAGGCAGAGGGAACTTAGTGTTAAGACACTCCGTTCCCCACTTTCTGCCGAATTCTGGAGGCATTGCGTGTTGAGTGGCAGAACTCAACACCGCGCTTAACCTCGACCCCAGAGCAAAGAAATGGAAATATACATTTAAGTAAATATTTCATCTCCTCGAGTGGGTGGGATCGAACCCACAACCAGTCGGTTTTACAGTCACACCTCGTGCCGCTGCGCCACGACTGGCCTCCGTTTTCGTTATTAGATTTAATTTAATTAAAAGTAGATTATATTTTGCATTATATTTGTCGTACAAAAACATTGATTGAAATTACATATTTTAATTTCTTCGCCCTGGTGACGAGGCAAAGCGCGGCGTTCAATGCCCTTCCCTCCCTCTACCTTGCTGCTGCTGCATGTGAGATATAGCGTAACGTTGAAAAAAAAACATGGACATGAAGGTAAAATATAGAAACTTTCCGATCGGTATACCAAAATAACATGTGAGATTTGTGAGTAAATTTTAACGCTTCTGGAAACATTTTAAGATAAAATTTCAATTATTTTCTTATAAAAGTTTTTTATGAACGTACAGGAAAATTATATGATGGCATAAAGACACAAGAACTCTTATTTCCTGTAGATAAGTACAAGAAGTGGCACAAGTTTCCTGCATCTGGCTTTATGACATTATATAAGAACGATTTCTTATATTTTATACTATTTAAATATGCACAGCCGACGCTACCATATCTAGTTTGCGTAAATCCTAAGCTAAGTTTCATAATAATTTTAGACGTACTTTTTTTGAAAATTTTACAAATGCAGTTAAAATTCTAGACCCATTTGTTGACACAGACATACATGATGTTTGTAAGTTAGATTTTCACTAGAAGAAATTATTAGAGTTAAATATTTTTTAATTTCTACGATATGGTGATGAAAGAGAGTATGGTTTTAAGGTTCGTTATCCAGTTTATAAAAGCTGGCGAGAAGGAAAAAACGGAGAAGCATGAAACGTAGTTCCGTACATTGTTGAAATACATTATGCGCATATATAAAAAAAATCACATATCAAATATAGATATTTGAATACATTAAGTATACGAGGCCGTGGGGCGTTTCGTCGCGTTGAGTTCCAATAGTGCTGTAATCCAGTCGGAACGCGGACCACGAAGTATATTTAACAATGACCTATCTCTGCCTTCTCTACTATATGCATACTATAAACTATGAAGCTAATATTTATTATAAAAAGCATATGAAAAGCACCAGCTTTCAAATAAAAGTAATCATCAAAATCGGTTTATCCAATCAAAAGATCTGAGGTAACAAATATAAAAAAATTATTGTATTGATAACGTCGTCCTTTTACAGAAGACGGTTAAAAAATTATAATCCAAGAAAATCAAAAGGCAATGGTTACAAAAAGAGATCTTTTAAGTCATCAACTTAACAAAACTATTAATACTGTACTGTATTGTTGTAGGCGGCTACGTTATAACAAAAATTCGAAGTATACTAGTAAATTGGTCCCTCGAGCTCAAAATTGTTCCCAGTTTTTAGCTCTGTCGTATCTGGTATGCATTGAAATACTTTGCCACGGCAGAATTTACCAGCAAACTTCATATTGCCCGAGCACATATGAATACTGAGATAATAATACCCAGGACTATTTATAAGTTTTCTTTAACAATACTTTAGCATACATTCTGTATATATATAAAAAAATAAATCAAATCAGAGACTGAGGCCAGTCGTGGCGCAGCGGCACGAGGTGTGACTGTAAAATCGACTGGTTGTGGGTTCGATCCCCACTCGAGGAGATGAAATATTTACTTAAATTTATATTTCCATTTCTTCGCTCTGGTGTCGAGGTTAAGCGCGGCGTTGAGTTCTGCCACTCAACACGCAATGCCTCCAGAATTCGGCAGAAAGTGGGGAACGGAGTGTCTTAACACTAGATTCCCTCTGCCTACTCTGCTATGTGCGGGATACAGCGTGAAGCTGTATATATATGTTGGTGTATATAAAACCAGATTACGCTATTATAATGCTTTGAATATTATATAAAGTGTCTTAACACTAAACTCTCTCAGCTGGTAGGAGATGAAGAAGGAGATGCGTAAAACTGGAATTAATATAAGCAGTACATGACTATCAATTAATCAATTGTTTGATTGTGATTATAGTTCAATAATTGTTTTCTTCATTTTAATATGCAATATGTGTTTGAACTTCACCATTATCTCGCCTTTATCTCAGAAATGTTTAGGGATATCGAGTTAAAATTCAAACTATATACCTAGATTTGCGGCCATACGATTTTCTAAAAAAAAAAAACGTATTTCTACATTTACTTAAAAAAATACTTGTATATATGGCTGCTAAAAACCGGTCTAAAAACTGAACGCCTTGAGCTGTTTCTGAAATTCAGCCTTAGCTCAGCCAGAACCCTCTCATCTGATACCTCACTTAAACTAGCAGCTTAATAACCAAATTTTGCCCTTCTTCAAGGTGATTCCTATGATTTTTTAGAATTTAACCACAAATATATATTTTTAGTTTTTTTCCTAAACTAAAAATATAAATTTGCGATTAAACTACTTCTAGATGCTAGCTGCCAAATTTTATAATTCTAGGTTAACCGAAAGTACCCTATTCATTTTGATAGCATTTATAGTGACGAAATACGAGTTTTTCACTATTTAAGGCTATTATTTTTTAGGATTTAACTACAAATGTATATTTTGCAGATGTTTCCTGGACTAGCACTAACTGTAAATGCCCGCTGCCAAATTTCATACTTCTAGGTTAACCAGAAGTACCCTATTAATTTTGATTTCCTTTATAGTGTCGAAATACGCGTTATTTGCTATATAAACGACCATGTTTTATAAGTTAATATATATAATTTTCCTTTATTTGTATTGTAATTAGTCACTTCGTGCCAAGTTTAACAATTATAAGTCTGCGGAAAATATTCTATAGGTATTGATTTCGCGGTGAATTTTATATGAAATGCAGCAAAAGTAATACATAAATATCGCTTACTCGATTTTTTCCATGCTTCGAGTGAATCTAGGCGTAATATCTAGATATTAATTTCAGCTTGATACATTCACGTCATCTCCGGATAAATGGTCTGTCAAAACCATTTATCCGGACAGACAACATAATGATCTTCTAAGGGTACCTGGAAAGGTTCCAGCTACGGAACCCTAAAAAAATATTTTCATGATCTTAACTTTTAAGCGGCTATGTACATCTCAAATTGGTGACTTTGAATACAATATTTTTATATCTTTTTAGTAAATATACAAAACACATGTTCGAACATACGTAGGTACTTCTTACATTAAGATATATTAAAATACAGCAAAATAAATATTTCTTCCGAAATAAGCTATCACTTTTCGGATTAATGAGGCGAAATGATAATTTATTACCAACAATACCACAAGATGATAACAACTGATTTAATATGAAGAACGAAGCAAAGTTATGAACTGATAAAAATAATATTTATGTTTTAGCAAAATGTGACCCTCGTGACGCAGTGGCAAAATGTTTGACTAGTGGCAAATGTGTCAAACATTACACAACACAATAGTTGTGGATTTTATTTCCACAAATTGAGAAGAAATTGGGAAATGGAGTTTAACACTAGATTACCTATTTTGAAGTTGGTGCCAAGCTAATGCTACAACAACCTTACTACAATATCAAATTACTAAACCTATTTATTTTACTTGGCACCGACTTCAAAATTGTAAATTTATTTTTGTTTAACAAAATCAAAGTACATTCTTTTACTCTTTCGTTCATAGTTTGAAGTCGGTTTATTTCTTTGTTAAAAATATTTTTTAGAAAATATCATCAGTCTGATGTATTTTCTATCAATAACCAAATATAACTGGAAGTTTAGTATAATTATCATTCATTTTACTCATTAAACCTTCAACAAGTCGGTTCTAGTCACACCTCTTGCCGCTACGCCACGACTGGCCTCGTAACATTTTTAATTCAACGTCAATTAAATTTCGATAAGGAGTAATGTTTTTTTTTTGCTTAAAGCTGTACAGCTGTTTGAAGAAGGATTACAAAATACGAATGTGGTAATTTATTTCGTAGCGACTGCGAAATATTTGGATCCGCGATGCTTAGCGCTCGCTAGTCGCTAGTCGACGGAGCGGAATAAATGGGAGAAGGGGACGTTTTAGACAAATTTCGCTGTAAAATAAATGTTGAATTTGTTAAACCCGTAGAAATTAAAATATTCAGAGAAATTTATGTTGCATAATATGATTTGAAAATATTTTGTAAAATATTTTATGTTCGCCCCAGGTGTATTTTTTTATTATAACGCCTAGCTCTCACCTTTTATTGAGTAGTCGGAGAAAAATAGAAACATTTACTTTTTGCCTAGTGAGTGCATTGTGCTGCTAAATAGCAAAAAAATAAATTTTTACGTCTAAGCAAAGTTGAAGAATATCTATAAGTAAATAATATATAATATAAACAGAAATTAAAGTATTCTTAATTAATACTTTGACTATTTTCAGCTTCATATTGAATCCCGCAAATACTATAGTAGGAAGAGGGAACCTAGTATCAAGACACTCCGTTCCCCACTTCCTGTCGCTCAAGTTATTACATTTTGAGTTGCATTTTCCACCGAATTCTTGAAGTGTTGCGTATTGGATGGCGGAACTCAACGCCGTGCTTTGTCTTTCACCAAAGCGAAGAATTGAAAATATGAATATATCATTTCCCGAGCGGGAATTGAAGCCACAACCGTCGAGTCTACAATCACACGCTTGTACCACTGCGGCACGATGATCTGAATGAATATTTTTATTTAATTAAAATATATTTATAAAATACCTTTAAAAAAAGCACTGCGCCAAATGAAATTTGAACTTACTAATTTCGGGTACAGTCAGTAGCACGGCGATATCGGTATCGGTACTAATTTTGCTTATGTTAACGTAGAAGCTAGTTAGACAGTGCATCTGTGACTTTCCACGTATCTGTAATATTTACTTTGCCTGGAGCCACTCAACGTGATCTCTTTACTAGAGAGCACTGTAAATAGAAGATAGCTCTATTTATTTGGATGCACATAGAAGAGAAATAGAAATTGCTGATAGTCTGTAGAGTAGGTTTATGGGTTATAATTGTATGATTTTTTGGCACGGAGAAAGAGAGGAGGTTATCAATTCGACTGTATTTTTTTATGTTTGTTACCTCAGAACTATTGACTGGGTGAACCGATTTTGGTGATCTTTTTAGGGTTCCGTACCTTTTAGTGAAAAAGGCATCCTTATAAGATCACTTTGTGGTCCATCCGTCCGCTGTCAAGACCCTTTATCTCAGGAACACTTAGAGATAACCAAAGAGGCACGGGTTCAAATCCCGCTACTTTCAAATTTTTATACGTTTTCTTAATAATATTTTTCTTTCCTAAGTGTGGAATAACATTTAAAAACTGTGCAATTAACATTTCATTGATACATATGTTATTTTTTATTTATGGCAATCCCGCGTCGATGTCTGTTGACAACATAGGGGCACAGATCGAGTATCACGAGCGACGGAGGCTGATACAATACCCGGCCATATCAGCTGTAGCGGCGTAATCTACTTGTGTCTAAGAAGTCTAAGCAGTCGACAAACACGTTACGATTGTAGATAGATGATGCGCGTCGTCTAAACAGTCAGCAAGCGTTTGAGCTTCGTGCAGCTCACCGCTGATCGCCACTGGAAGGATGAGGTAAGAGCAATTGTCAAAAAAATATCGAGACATCAAAAAGTCACTTGTTTAATAAAAAAATACAATATACAATACAATGAAATAGTAATTAACAAACTTTAAAAAAAATGTGAAAAGTGAAGTTAGTATTCGAAGCACAAAGGCAATACATAATTATGTTAAACACTAGCGGCTCATTCGCGGCTTTATTAAAAGCTCATTAAAGTTTTGACTTTGGTTTGGGACTGAATTTGCTGTACTTGTCATTATACTTGTCATTATAATTATTGGAGGAAAATCTTACAAGATAAAAAAAGAATATATATGATACATATAAAAAATAAGAATAGAGTTCAATATACTGCTAGAGAATTACTGCAAGATAACTCAACAGTTTAGACGTAGGAGTTTTTTTTATTCCTCGATTTTTATTCAAGACCTTTATTTCGTGTGACGCGTTCGTGTGTATGTGTATACACATACTACTACAAAAATACTACTAAGCGTTGCCGATCTTCTACTTTTCATTCACACAAGACATAACCGAACGAGAAAGAACGATATTTTTCGTTCCTTGTCACGCAATTACCTATTTTTTATAATAAATGTAAACAACGTTCAAGGCTCTTATAAAAATTGTTTAATAAAATCCTACTTTAAGGCAATTTATTATATATATCTCCTTTATTATGAAATTATTTCGAAATATTGCATGTTTATTAAATCACCCACAAAATTATATTCAAAATTTCTATTCATTTATGGTGACGTAATATAATTTTTATATTTTAAACGTATTATTCAACATTGAGATAAGAAAAAATAAATGAGGTCATTGTGGCACAGGGGCACAAAAGTGAGAATATAAACGCGACGGTTGTGAGTTTGATTTCCACTCAGGGAATAAAAATATTAAATATTTTTCATTTTCGCGCTCTGGTTACGTTGAGTTCCGTCACTGAACTCGTAACACCTCAAAAATTAAGTGTAAAACGGGGTAATGGAATGGATGCATGGACAAAGTGTATTAAAACTGGGATTCCCAGATTCCCTCTGCCTACCCTTCTTAGTGCGGTATACTGTGTGATTTTAAAAAAACGAAGTATAGAATAATATTTAAGAAAATACACACACACACATTTGATTTTATTTTTACTTGCAAGTGTTGTAGTTGGAATTTATAATTATTCTGTTGAAATTATACACCACTAAAGAGCGCGGAGGCGAATTATTAACAAAACTTTATTAAGCCGGCAATGAAAAGGAAACTGAATGAATATTAAAATTTGAAGGGACCGAAGTTAAACAATAAAGCTTAACGACTAATTTTTTTAAAGCTTTTCTAATTCAATAAGAAAATATTAAATTTATACGGAACAGTAATAATTCAAAGTTTTGAAACAAAATATTCTTAATTGACCCAGTAACGTGCTGTAGCAAAGATTTGTATTTCTACAGTTTAATACTTTCGTTTAGTGCTTCCCAAAGGCCTGTCATGGTACAGGGGCGTAAGCGTGCGATGGTTGCGAATTCGATTCCTACTCGGGGAATGAAATCTCTATATATCGATGGGTCCTAAGTATATGGGCCAAACTAACAATTTGGCAATTTTGACTTTTTTATGCCAAACGCATTCTATCGATATAGTTTATCAGGTCAGCTATTAAAAAATAGAAATTTCTGCATAGAAATAGGACTTTTTGTTAGAATATAACGGCCTATCTAACACTCATTTAAGCGTATAAGGGCCAAATAGTCATTTAAGACTTCTACGCGGGGAATTTCCACACATTTATTTATGTTTGGGGCCAATCAGCCAGATTGATACTTATACGCTAAACAAAGCAATGGTTGCACTGTGTTGACTGAAAAAGTTTAGTATTGTTTTTATTACGTTCGTCATTAGATAGATAACAAAAAACGTCTCTTTTTCACCAATTATGAGATAGAACGGCCAAAGTGGTAAATTGGCCCATGTACGTGTTTTATTGAAAAAAAATATACTTAGGCTCTAAAATATTTTTTCACTTTTGAGTTATTGGGGCGTTATTTTTAATTAATAATTGCCCAGATTATGTACTATACTTTTCTTACTGTCCCATTTGCTATTTAAAGCCAGAAATAAGCTTCATAATTGCATTTTAAGTTTGATTTAAGATTTCGGAGTGACTCTACTAAGACAATCAAAATTATACATCAGAAAATTAATCTATTAACATGCTTATTTCTAATAATAATCATTAATCAAGTAATATATCTACTGCCGTAAGTTTCAGGAAAAAAACTTACTAAGAAACGTGACAGTGGATTAATGAATAGATTCAAAACTAATAAGACTTAAAATTACAGAGAAAGCATATATGTAATAAGAAATAGGAAAAATTTTGGTAAATTGTTAGAGCTCATTTACGTTAAATATATTGTATTTGAATAACTTGATGAAGACACGAGGCGTGGTACACTTCATAAGTTTTAGATCGTTGGTCATTATTCTGAGCAATATGGATTTATTGACAACTGTGTCTTGGTGAAGGAGCATAACCATGTGTCTGTGAACGCGACAGGTTTGGGTTCTATTCTCCTCCGAGGAAATAAAATATTTTCACTTCTTCGCTCGAGGAAAATTGCGATGTTTGACATGATTGATGATTCAACGCACAATGCCTACAGAATTCGGCGGGAAGTGGAGAGCAGAGCGCCCTAGCACTAAGCTCCCTCTGCCTATCCTGCTTTATACGGAATGCAAAATAAAGCTAAGAAAAAATTAAATATAAGTAGTATAATAGTTATAAAAAATAACTATTACAAAGGATGATGATGAACTAATTTACACGAAACAATTTATTCATGTATATTATTTGTATCATATTATAATAGACATGTATAATTTGTTTCTTACGTATAATTAAATCGAAATACAGACTACTGGATGCAAGAAGATACTTATTAATATCATTAGCTGTGGGCTAAAAATAATAAATTCTTCAATCAGTAAACCTATAATAGTCTAATTCAGTTCAAAATCAAACGAAATAGTCAGCGATATAATTAAACTAAACACTGAAGAAAAGTGTAACGATTTCAGATTTTGATCCAAAGCTTAACTGAAGTGGACAAAATCGAAGCAAGATTTTATGAATGTAAGCGATAAGCATCTTATTTTAACATAATTAAAAACATTATTTTCTTAACACAGGCTATACTCGAAAAGAAGGCCACCTCGTGTGCCACCATTTAGAGAACTTCAAAATATAGCTTCTAGATTCGATGACCTTAAACAAAACGGAGTTGTTATAGCTAGCTATACTACAATTAGATACAAAATTTATGACATTAAAGAGATTCTATTTTAATTCAAAATAAAAATTCCCGGCTTATTCAGGTTAAAAACTCAGCGGGACATATGTACAACTCAACAAACATACAAAATGTTTGTTTGGTTTTGCTATCAGTTGAAAATTATAGAGGGACTTAATACAAAATATTTACGTTTTATAATATAAAAAGATTTGTATTGAAAGTCACATTAAAATCTTAGATCAACCAGTACGAACAAGAAAACAATTTGGAGAAATGGTTATTGCTGTTATAACCAGGTGTTACCGATAAAATTTTGTAAGAAGAAGGACTTCCGTCATTTATGTTGAAAATTATTAAACCACTAGATTATAACAACTTATTAACCAGTCGCGGTGCAGCGGCACGAGGTGTGACTGTAAAACCGACTGGTTGTGGGTTCGATCCACACTCGAGGAGATGAAATATTTATTTAAATTTATATTTCCATTTCTTCGCTCTGGTGTCGAGGTTAAGTGCGGCGTTGAATTCTGCCACTCAACACGCAATGTCTCCAGAATTCGGCAGAAAGTGGGGAACGGAGTGTCTTAACACTAGGTTCCCTCTCCCTACCCTGCTGGGTGCGGGATACAGCGTGAAGCTGATATAAAAATTAACTAATAAAAAACTTTAATCGCCTCTAATTATATCGTGTCAAATAAGACAATAAGTAATTTTATCTCTTTATTTTTTGATTGATGTTATACAGACTTTATTTTTTGTCTGTCCACGTCAATACTTTTTTTTTATTAAAGCTAAATTTTTACTAAATTGAATAGTTAGATCTTACTAAAATTCAACATTCAATTAAGCTTTTCTTTAAGAAATACAATATATTCATATAGAGGACCTAATAATAATCATTTTTGGGGCTGATTATTTTTTAAAACAATGTGTAAACGCGATTTTTTTTCTATTACTTAAATGATCTAAGTGAAAACTCAGTTATCATGTTACCAAATCGTATAACGTATAAGTCTCTATGTGACATAGTTACCACAATACCTAACTTACTATCATTCGTTATAATCAGTTGTTACCTTAGTCTCATTATTAATCAGTTTTATAAGTAAAATATGAAAAAAATATTATATTTTGTTACTTAGCATTATACGCGTAAAACAGCCAATGTGGTACATTGGCCTTTTTAGAGTGTTTTTAGATAAGAATAAATATAACAAAAACTAACGTATAAGGGCCATTGTGCAGTAAAAACAAAACTAGGATAAATATAAATAAAATACTACGGTATATATAAAGAGGATAGTTGTCTTAGCTGATAAGCAAAGTTTCGTTTTCTTCGGATGTACCAACATAAAATTATAGCAAATTTAAACTTTGGAAGCCTCTCCTGTAAAGTTGTGATTTCGCACTTTGGCCCTTATACCTTATATCGATATATAATAAAATAGTAAAAATATTTTGTCTGTACATTTAGTAATTTTGACTGAAATGGATAGAGGGACAATTAAAAAGAATAGTAGAAAGGAAAAATATTTTTTTGAATTTCTTGTCTGTCTGTCTATCTGTCTGACTGTACGTATGACCACGTAAATCTCCGAAAGTACTAAACCGATTTACTTAAAACTTTCAGCAATTGTTTTGTTTTGACTCAGAATAACATTTAAAGTTTGTTTCGTCAAAATCGGTTAATTAAAAAAAAAAGTTATCGTCATTTGAATGAACTCAAAGCATTAGTTTGCCTGCGAAAATTATATAGCAATCTATATCTATACTTATAATAAATGTATTATTGTTTATAATAAATCTGTATTTTCAACTGTATAGTGTGTATTTAGTAAAACGTCGTTTTTGATAAATACATAAAACGGGATTTTAACTGTCAGAACAGTTACAGTTTAACTTTAAGCTCAATAGATGGCGCTGTGCATAAAGCATCATTTTCTGAATCGCGCTGGTAAATTTTTTGGCTAAAGACTGGTTGTGGGTTCGATCCCCGCTCTAGGAGATGAAATATTTACTTAAATTTATATTTCCATTCCTTCCTCTGGTGTTGAGGTAAAGCACGGCGTTGAGTTCTGCCACTTAACATGCAATGCCTCCAGAATTCGGCAGAAAGTGAGGAACGGAGTGTCTTAACACTAGGTTCCCTCTGCTTACAATGCTGTGTGCAGGATACACCGTGAAGTTTTTTTTATTTTTTAAATATCAAGATTGGTCGTATTTTTTAATTCAAAACAATCAAAAGTCCTTATAGAAATTACGATAATGTAGTAAAAAAATCATATTTGAATATTACAGATTAAAGTAATAAAATTCATATTAGAAGTCAGTTCTGTTCATTAGATCAATAATCATGTAGCTTAAGCGAGCAAAGCCGCGGGCGGGCCGCTAGTAAACGAAAACTATACATTTAAAATGTCGTAATTATATGGAAAAAAACACAAACACTAGTTTTTTAGTTGGGACAATTTCAGAGCATAGGACGGAATCAAGTCGAGTATCTATTCATATATTTCTAAATGTATGTGTGATATGGACAAGTAATTAAAACGATTGTCATATATATTTTTTCTTGGTCCCACTTTTCGCGGAATATTTTTTTTTTTACTTGTCTCGCTTTTCACCAAGATAAAATCTGGCAACGTTGATGATAACCCTAAAGTTAATATACCTTTACAATAAATATATTTTTATAAATTATTTTTTTATAATACACATAAATACATACACACATATAGTGTATATGGTTCACTGTTTCTAATATGACACTTGACATAAAATTTTATCTACAGGATTTCATTAGATTGAAACGAATAAAAGTTTTAATTCCTTTAAAGCTATTGAAACTTTCTACAGTTTCAAACAAGAGGTCTACCAATAAAGACTACATCAGAGTTATACTCTCAACAGTTTTTGTAAACCACATTTAGCATATTACTAGTGTTATCATAAATGTTATACTTTTAATCCTCTTATGTTTAAAATAATAGAAATATAATAAAAATGTAAATAATTCTATGGTGTAAAAGATAAACAAGTAGGCTATACATATTTTTTTATGTAAAAAAATTAAATCAGCTTTACGCTGTATCCCGCAACACAGCAGGTTAGGCAGAAGGAATCTCGCAGACACTTTGTCCCCCCTTTCCCCCGAATTCTGAAGTGCATTGCGAATTCATAATTGTATATTTAATCATTTTTTTATGTCAATCAATTCTTGTATTACTAAATTACAAAAAAATCATTTATAATTATTGTATTATTATTATAATAGTAGTATACTACTTAAAAGTACGTAAATTGAACAACTTGTAGAAAATCTTAATCTACATTAAAAAAATATTTATTGCCTTACAAAGTGTGAGCAGCTTCTAAGGAAGAAAAGGCACGATAACCTATATATTTTTTTAACGTCACGTTGTATCCCGCGCACAACAGGGTAGGTAGAAGGAACCTACTGCTAAGATACTCCGTTTTCCACTTTCCACTGGAATTCTGGAGGTATTGCGGTTTGAGTGATGAGGATCTCAATGTCGCCATTTGCCTTGACACCAGGGCAAAGTGAAAAATGGAAATATTCAATATTTCATTTCCTCGAGTGGGATCGAACCCACAACCTGTAGCGCCACACACTACTGGTCTCAATTACAAATCTTTTAATCACTTGTTATTAATGATATTAACAACTGATCTCAGGTAAAACATCTGTACTTTACTACATTATTAACTCAAATTTATTTAGTAGGTCAAGACGTAAGGCAAATTACGTGGCCGGCCTATACGTCGTGTTAGATACATTACGTTACTGAGAAGGTCTTCAGTGTCCAGGTGACATAATTCAATTAGATTGCAAGCCATTCATCAGACCCCGGGGAAAAGCATGTGCCTTGACCATACATTGGTTTAATTAATTATGCTTAACGTTATAACAATGGATTGCATTAAATGTAGACTTAGATCGAATGTCATTATTAATAACTCATTATTCGTGGATAATTAAAATTTGGTTGATATTTTAATCATTAATTATGTAAATCGAGAACAGTCAAGGCACAAAGTGTGACTGTAAACGCGACTGGGTGTTGGTTCGATCCCCATTTGAAGAAATTATATTTAAATTTATATTTCCTGCGAGGTGAGTTCCGCCACTTAGTACGCAATGCCTCCAGAATTCTGCGGAAAATGAGGATACAGCGTGAAGCTGAAGCTGCTTTTATTTTATTTTTTTAATTTACAATTAGTCGATCAAACAAACCAAAACAAATTATGAATCTTCTATCGTTGATTTTATGGCTTAGCTCATAAAGGTGCTCTTTAATCTGAAGAGATCCTTTCTTTTATATCAAGGTTTAATAATTTTGTTAATAATTTATTATGTTGTCGAGAATATACGTAGATAAATTTTGCTCAGACACAAAGGTCTTCTTTTCGCAGAGAACAATAAATTGGACGCTGAGAAACATCTCTGATAGGATGGTCGCGATGAAACTAACTTATTCACAGAGCCGCGACGGCAGCGGGTTTTTGTTCCCTAAATATTTTATGATGCGTTTCTTTTAATATGGATTACTAAATATTCTTGGTTTGAGTTGAGACGTGAAATATTATTTTTAATGGGTTTTTTTCTTTTTAATTATGCCTTTGCGTCTAGAGTTTACAAAAGCCGCGTATTTTCTCACTAATCCACATAAATTACAAGTTTCGGTTTTTTTAACTGAATGGCTGAAAAATAAAAAAAAGAATATGTTGGTAAATATTTATATTTATTATAGAAATGATAGTTATAACATTTTTTATTTTCTTTTTATAATTCCTCAATTTATTACATTACAATTTAGTGAAGACATTGTATTTTGCATACCCATAAATACTGTAACCCTCATAAACTGCCATTTACTCCAACTTCTTTACATAAACTGACCTATTTTAATATTTAAATATTGAAGGTATAACCAAAAACAACAGAATTAAGTATAGTATATAGTATCAAAGAACTAGTCAAGACAAGTCAAACGTTCTCAAACTCGATGGGGTTGTGTCGTTTAATTACTTAGTTCCTTTGACCACCTTACAACTCCATCATCAGACCCTGGTCACCATTTAGTGTCAAAGTACTCATTAAGATGAATCAAACGAGCTCAAATTCGATGGGGTTGCGTATCCTATGGCCACCTTCCAGCTCCATCATCAGAGCAGCTCTATAATATCGCATCATAATAATATCGCATTGTTATTCGATTTATACATGCAAAATTTCAGCCTAATCCGAAACCGGGAAGTGGATCCAATTTAACTTGCAAGATTTGATTACAGACAGATAACGGGACAGGAGATAAAGTAAATAAAAGCTTATAAAATGGTTGTTAAAACAATTTTAAGCCGTTCTATATCCTAAGCCGTTACTTAAAATAAATAATCATGGAAGGAACCTAACAATCATTTTTGAATGCCTAATTGACGATAATATCCCACTTACGTAGTTTATTGATCGATTTTTTTTATTTTGACAATATGGAGATTGGTGGACGCTATGATGAATTTTGATTACGATCTTTAGTGTCACTAGTAGGTATTACTTCGAGCTCCTGACCCTGATCTGACATCCACATGGTGAATCCTTGGAGTGCTAAAGACTTTTTCTAATAAAACAATAATGACAAAATGATGAATACTATGCCTAAAATTATACTTGTCACTTGTATTATACAACACAGTGCATGCAGCACATTGCCAAATTGTCACATTACATCGCTCGTCGCCTTGTAAGAGCTTGAACACCCATTAATCAAGATGATTACGTGCATTTAAAACTACGGCTTAGTTGTCGACACACGATGCATCTCATCTGTATCATCCTTGACACATCTCATACGATTCTTACTTTATTGTAATAAGTTCAAATCACACTTCGCAAAAATTGCAATCTTGCGTTAATATAACGTAAGTAAAAAACTAAAGAAAAGGTAAAAAAAACAATTAGTTCGAAATATTTTTTTTACCTGTAACCCGCATATAGCAGGGTAGGCAGAAATTACCTAGTGTTTAGATACTCCGTTTTATATACGTTTTCACTTTAAAAATGTTTAAAAAATATTTAATACATAACATTCTCTCTTGCCAGACGATAATTCTTAGCAATTATCTTTGGGTAGTGGAAATTTGTAAAAATCTCCCTACAGAGAACAACATAAATAAGTTGTAACAAGCGTATAAAAATTTCGACGTAGCTCGATGAGAACGTATGGCTTAGTGGTCAGAGTGCCTGGTCGGTTTCCAGGAGGCGCGGGTTCGAGTTCCGATAAGTTCAAATTTTTATACGTTTTCTAAAATAAGTATGTCCTTAAATAATTACAGCTGGATGCTATATGCTATGTAAATGGTATTTTGCCATTTAAACTTTACTTAAACGTTAACTGTTGTCTATGAGTGGGACTGTAAGCTTACCAATTAGTTACCACAGTTAATTGTGGTTACTAATCACCACCCTCATTATATTAACATACATACAAATAAAGCTATTTAATATATAATTTCAATTTATAATTTTACATTGTTCAGTTAGTCTACTCGTATATAAATCTAACATTTCCTCTTACTAATTACTATTTTCATGAAATGAAAATGCTGTTGCTTTAATTGAGTTGCCATAATTAATTAGTATTGCTTAACAATGGTGATGATTTTTAGCAAAATGAATTTTAGTAACTCACTATATCGTGCAATGTTATTTGGCGTACAGTTGAAAAGTAAATATGAGTAAGTAAATATATATATTATATTTATACTGAAGAATAATAATAATTTTTGAAATTAAATAAAGTATTTTTTAAACGACTTCCGTAAGAAGAGGAGGTTATCAATTTTTGAATGAATCGATTTTGATGATTTTTTTATTTGAAAGCTAGTACCTACCATTTTAATTTGGTCCATTTCTGACAATGGTAACAGCGAGATAAACACAAGTCTTAAATTTGTATTAGGTATGTTCGCGTCAAATGGACGAATAACTCAATATCATGTCAACCGATTCGATGTTTTTTTTATTGGAAAGGATACATTTCAAGGATAGTTTAATGAAATTTTTAAACATTTTTTAAAGTGTTATTCCACACTTAGGAAAGAAAAATACTTATTTAGAAAACGTATAAAAATTTGAACGTAGCGGGACTCAAACCCGCGCCTCCTGGAGCTCGATGAGAACGTATGGCTTAGTGATCAGAGTGCCTGGTCGGTTTCCAGGAGGCGCGGGTTCGAGTCCCGCTACGTTCAAATTTTTATACGTTTTCTAAATAAGTAGTCTAATGAAAGTTTGGTTAGGTTCTGATTATGGGATCCAGTTGAAATTGAACAAGTTTGTTTTTTTTTCTTGATAAAAGAAGAAAAGAAGAGAAGAACAGAACACAAGTAAGATTCCTCATCGTTGCATTTATTTTCAACCAAATTCAAAAAAGAGGATGTTCTCACCACTACAACCACTACCTTGAGAAACATACTTTTCAGGTCTACTAACTAAAATAAAAACCGGCTTTAAAAAATAAACAAAAATGTAAAACAAACTTTGTTAATATAAAGTAAAATGTCGGTGTTGAGCTAATGCTACAACAACTTTACTACAATATCAAATTACTAAGCGTATTTGTTTTACTTGCCACCAACTTTAAAATTATAAAATTTTTCTTCAATTATTTTTGTTTACACAAAGTACGTCATTATCTATAGAGATTACAGAGTGCACGTAGAAAGGCTGTTTTTAGGCATTTTCATATAGATTTATTTCAAACGAACGAACGGACCGAAGAATCTATGTATTTACTTAATATTTCTTTAAAGATCAAATCGGTCTTTATCTCTGTGTTGAATTAATTACGACTTGAACTTAACTGTTATGATTTATGAAGGTAAATATGTAGTTATTACAGACTGCACGTAGAAAGGCTGTTTTTAGACATTTTATTTTAATAGACAGACAGACAAGAAATTAAAAAAAAAATTTTTGCTTTCTATTATTTTTTTTAAGTGTCCCTATATCCATTTCAGTCAAAATTACTAAATGTACAGACAAAATATTTTTACCGTTTTATTATATATAGATTTGATGAATATTGAATTTAGTTTACTTTAAATAGTTCTTCTTCTACGACTATTATTAACTACAAATTATAAAAACATTGATAAAACCCTTATTTCATTTAACTCTCAAAAATAACAGTAAAATATATTTTTTAATATAACAAGCATTCAACGATTCTGTTTCATACCTCTAACGTCCAAGTCTTTCATTAGGATAAAATTATATTTTTCATGATTGTAATACAACACGAGGCGCAGAGGCACAAAGTGTGGCTGTAAAGTCGACAGGTTGTGAGTTCGATCCCCACTCGTGGAAATGAAATATTTATTTACATTTATATTTTCATTTCTGCGCTCTGGTGTCGAGGCAAAGAGCGGCGTTGAGTTCCGCTACTTAACACGCAATGCTTCCGGAACTTGGCGGAAAGTGACGAACGGAGTGTCTTAACACTAGGTTCCCTCTGCCTACCCTGCTGTTTGCGGGATACAGCGTAAAGCTGATAATAATAATAACACTCGTTTGTTTTTATAATAAAATACAAAACTCAAATAATTTCTGAAATAAACATAAAATTGCATTGTTATTTTAAATAACTATATGAAAGCTTAATAGATGTTTAATAGTACTAGTTTTAGTTGCTGTTTAATAGTACTAGTGTAACTAGTGGCGTGCCATGCAGTGATTGTTGACATTACTATCCCATATAATGACAATCTCGTAAAATCCGAAAAAGAAAAATTATCGAAATATTTCAACTTATCCCTTGAGATTACTGCCATATGGGATGTCAATGCGGCTATCATAATGCCGATATTGCTTTCAGTTAACGTCTTTAAAAGACGACCAACATCTTAAGAGATTATCGCTTAGATGTTAGATCAAGAAACTGATGCAAAAGGCAGTTTTGCTTGAGACGACACGCATTGTGGGGAGGTTCCTCTCTCTGGAGTCTTAGTCACCGATGGCTTGGAGCCTTGTCCCACCGTCAAATTAGTGTCTTTTTTGTATTTTTTATAATTTTTTTTACAATTTATATTTAAGAATGTTAAATTAATTCTTTCGTATAATAAAAGTATAGTTATATATAATAGATTTGTTGATATAAATTAGAAGATTTAAAAATTACTAGGCCCGCCATTGAGGCCGTCATGGCGCAGGGGCACAAGTGTGACTGTAACGCGACGAATGATGGGTTCGATCCCCACTCGAGAAAATTAGAGAGCGGAGTGTCTTAATAGTAGGCTCCCTCTGCCTGCCCTATTACTTGCGGCGTACAGTTTGAATCTGAAAGAATAGAGAAACAAGACAATTATTAATATACGTACATTTATATAAGTTCGTAAGTCTAATAAAAAAAACCACACATGTGTATTACCGCAGACAGCAACTATAGTTTAACGTAAGCCCTTTACAACTATAAACACAACTAGTTGTTTGATGTTATTATAAAACCGCGAACAGACTTAAGTTTCTTGCCTTGGCTCCAGCAGTTGTATAACAATATTTGTTTTGAAACAAGAACAATGAAATTAATATGTATCTTTCGATAGCAAAATCGATTCGTTTTACACGAATAAACTTAAATTTACATACGGATTATAAATACCTCTATAATATTATTATGTAACATGAATAAAACTGAGTGTTAGTGGCTCTTCTTACCTTGCAATGTAAGGAATACATAGTGAAAAAAATTGCTTTGTGCAAGATACAAGACGAAGCTAAAAAAACACGTTAAATTCAACAAGTGATAGTCGTTCCTTGTGTCTCGACTTGACCAATTTATCTTTGTATACCTTGTTATATGCGGGAAAAAGTAAAATTGTAACTAATAAATAAGCAAAAAATATTAGATAATATTACGTTTTAAAATGTAATGTTATCTAATTAACTTTTGTTACATATATAATATACTACGTTTATTAAAATTAATATCCATATCTATATTATAAATTCGAAAGTAGCTCTGTTTGTCTGTCTGTGATGCTATCAGTACCAAACCGCTGATCTGATTGTGATAAAATTTCATTAAGAGATTTTTGAGGGATGGATGGATGGACATAGGTTACTTTTTTTCTTATATTTGTAATTTTCTCGACATATACTAATATATTAAAATATATTTCAATTTGACATAAAATCTATTCTGCCATGTTATTATAATAACAACCGTCACGAAGCAACTGTTGCTAAGCACATGGAATTTAGTTAACAAAAGGTTGTCTAAAATTTCTTCCACTCTACATTTTGAACACGTGTAGTAAGTTAGAATTGTGACTTGGCACACTTGGCCCTAAACTCTTACATGGCGTGCACTGACTCAACCTTATGTGACATAAAAACAAGGTTTTATAAAAAAATCCTATAAGAAATCTGTTGAAATATACTATATGCTTATGGTATATGTTTATCTCTGAAGGTTGAGCCACAGTAACCATTTTAATATATATAATTTGAATTTAAATTTATCGAGTTATTGTTAATGTATCTCTATATATTATAAAATAAGAACGCATTTCGTCTCTGTCTGGCCTTTCTACGTTTTCTTCTTCTAAACCACCCAACGGATTTTGATGCGGTTTTCACCATTATGTAGAGTATTTCTCAGGGAAGGTTTATATATAGTTTATTATATGTATATTTTATTGTAATTTGACATAAATATGATAAATGTGTATAAAGTCCTACCCGTTGAGACACTTTCACGCATGCGCTGCTTTAATGGTAAGTCCTACATGAAAACAATGTACTAGAGTATTATTCCTCTTAATAAGATCTACAAAAAAGTCAGCGACAGCATATTCGTATCTTCTAAGGATAACATACAGTGAGCATATTTCTGTCTAAAAATAGTAATTTGAATATATTTTTTATTGTGAGGGATGTTTGTCCATAATGGTATCAATCCTTATCCTTTTAAATACTTTATTAATTTTCTACGTTAAACGAAGATAAAATTTGCTCTTTACACTAATTTGAAATTACGAATAGTTTTAGAGAAAAACGCATTTAATTGTTGACACATCACGCCGGCTATAAACCGCAGTTTTGGCGCAAGTTTCATTTATTACCTTACTCTCAGCATATAAATAAGTATATTAGTTACGTTGGCCATTTAATGTAGATCAAAACTGTCTTTTACTGTTTTTCATTTTAATAAGTACTTTAGAAGTTGTTACAATATCAAAAAATCCTTGCTTTGAAACGGCTCGCCACACGCCATGCGTCCCCCCGCGCCCCGCGACGTTTTGCTTATAGAAGCGCGTCCGCCGCGCCCGCCTGCCTCTGTACTGTAGAAAAGTAGATGTAGATGCGATTGTACGTATTGGATAATTGGAGTTTAATATATTTAGTTTCGTCTTTTTTGATTAATAGAATAGTAGGTAGTCTTTTGTTCATAATTTCTTCCGTTTAAGTATTTTAGTTTAAGAGAACAGTAGGTAGGCTTTTGTTTATCATTTCTTTCGTTTAAGTATCCTGTTGTTTATTTTGTTTACTCTTCTTCTGTTCTTTTATTATTTTCTTTACCTTTTTAAACATAGGAAATGTTTTTAATTTAATTATACCACGACAAAGTCGTTCAAATATAGGTCGTAGAACAAGAAATGCAAATAAAAATCGTTTAAATCTTACTAATGAAAGCGTATAGGAGACGGAAATTAGATAGTAATTTAAATATATTTTCTTATTGAGAGGGATGTGTGTCCATAATGATATTAATCCTTATCCTTTTAAATAAGTTATTAATTTTCTACGTTAAACAAAGATAAATTTTGCTCTTTACAATATTTCGAAATTACAAATAGTTTTAGAGAAAAGCTATATCGACTCATGTTTATCCCTTACTCTCAGTATATAAATAAGTATATTAGTTACCTTGGCCATTTAATGTAGATCAAAATGTTCTTTACTGTTTTTCATTTTAATAAGTACTTTAGAAGATTAGTAGCACAGATTTGAAATTACGATACTAAAAAATTCTTGCTGTGTAACGGCTCGCCGACCACCACGCGTCCCCCCGCGCCCACGACATTTTGCTTATAAAAATGGACCCGCCGCACCCGCCTAGCTTCTTTCCCCCGGGCATGGAAGGAGGGCCTGCTCATCATGTTGCCCAAGGCTGGGAAGAGCCCATAGCAGCCTGAGGGGTACCGATCTATAACCCTCCTTAGCGCGGTCGCCAAGCTGTTCGAGAAGTTATTCCTCTCACTTCTCCAGGCGCACATCCACCCACGAAGCGAGCAGTTTGGCGAGCGGGTATACCACTCTGGTTACACTACGCCGTAACAGCGATCAACCGAAAGGAGAGTGCAATAGCAGTCTTCTTCGACGTAGTACGCGTATTCGACCGCGTCTGGCACCCGGACCTACTTCATTAAGTGCTCAGAGCCGGCACCCCCCAGCACGTCGCGCATGTCTTTGCCTCCCTGCCTCAGTGACAGGACATTTTGCTTGAGAGTTGAGAGTTCGAGGTCTAGCAGCGACTCGATCGCTGCCGTTGTTCCCCAGGGCAGCATTTTGTCACCTGCTCTCTACGCACTATACACTGATGACATCACAACGCCCTAGCGAGTATCACTCAACGAGAAATCCTGCAGGTGGTCCAGAACCTCATCCTCCGTCGAGTGACGCAGGCGCCATACTACGTGAGAAACACCACGCATCACCGCAACCTAAAAATAGAAAGCCTGGAGGTACACATTGGTCGTCTCGCGTCCAACGCATTCCGCTGCGCCAATGTATCGGGTCACCTGCACCTAAGGAGCAGCACTCCGTGGCATATCCGGCCGCCCGAGGTCAGACGTCAGATGACTTCCGAGGGACTTTCTATCCTCCTCCAAATGCGACTCATGAGCCTTGCATTGATCCTTGGTCGTTTAAGCTGGGCCTCCCTCAGGAAACCGAGGGTCTCACCTGACTGAGTTGACCGCCTAGATGGCATTTGATAATCCTTCCAATCCCGTCCCGCACGCCTCTCTCTGTGTCTGCTCTAGAGCAGGTTGTCGCTTGAGACCACGGCCAGGGAACCAACGCCCAGATGTCGTTCGGAGCTACTACGGAGATGGACGAGAGAATGCTTCAATTCTGTACCTGGCTCTATAGCAAAGTAAATTTAGAAGCGATTGCACGTATTTTGGAGTTATCCAATAATTATAATGTATTTCATCGCGGCATAGTTGGTTACATCTTTCGTTTAAGTATTTTTGGTACTACTACTATTCTATTCTCATAGTAGGTAGTCTGTTGTTTATAATTTCTTTCGTTTAAGTTTTCTGTTGTTTGTGTCATTTGTTTAAGTGTGTTTTTTTTAAACAATTGGAACATCCTTATTGGAACTACGAAAATGTGGGTTGAATTAAGGTTTAAATAATTTTCACATTAGTAATCTTAAGTGCTTTGCAAACATAGGTACATTATATGAATAATTCAATAGTTAAAGCGGGCGAAGCCGCGAGCGGGTCGCTAGTTTTCTATAATTTAGTATTCATCCTTATCAAAACTAATATAATAGTCACATTTAGCATTTCATCTAGATTGAAATTATACTTTACTGTATATCATATTTATTTAGAAAGTATGATGTATAGTAAACTGTAATTTCAATCCTAAGTGTGGATTAACACTTTGAAAACGTAAAAAATACTGTACATAATTTTAATAAATACTTAAGACGCAAGAAGGCAGATGATGTTGACGGTTTTGTAAATTTTCATACATTTTTGAGCTACTGTTAATTTTTATGTGGTTATTTGCTGTTTATTATTAAATTATATTTTTGGATGGTTCTCTTCGGTTATTCTAGTAGATTAGTTGGATTGTTTAATTTCTTCTACTTCGCTACTTTTTATTTAATGTTATTTAGGTATATTTTGAAAAGAATTGTCGATTATATCAGTTCGGTTATCTATACCATTGTTATATTCTTAAAAAATAGTATTTAATTTTAATCTTTTCGGATTTTATTTAATATTGCTCGCAAAAATTATATATTATGGAAAAATGTTTAGTTATTTCATATAGTATCTATGTACGCACGCATGGAAAGTGTCAGAAGGTTTTTTCGCGGGTAAAAATAGCTTATGTGTTGCTCCATAACCCTCTATAGGTCATTGAAAGTCCCATAAAAATGAATACAGGTGGCTCAGGGTAATAGAAAGTCAGACAAACATAGACGAAAATTATAAAATTGTTATTTTTTTTGTATTTGTGGATCATGTAAATAACCACGTGCACTTGCAAACACAAATATTTTGAAATCACAAACAGACACTTCAATTTTATTTATAAGTCAATACATCGGAAACCTTACAATTATCAATTATTTTTTGTCACAAAATGCCTTATTGTATGTGACTTATTTATATCACATATGGTGTATATTAGAACGAATGAAATTGAATATTTTTGTAGTATTGCATATATTTTTTTTATTTCTGCAGCGCTCGCGATTCAATGGCGTTCATTGTTATTGTTATTTGGTTATGTAAGGCTAACTTAAGAAATACACCGTATTATTATATAAGCCTATACCACATAATATGTCTATCTCTTAAGGATAACCCACAGTAACCATTTGTGTTTAAAAATAAAGAAGGGATTTACTTATATAATTTACGTTGATAATATAGCTGGATATTTTTTTTATTAATATTTTTCTTTGGTTACGTTTATTTATTATTTTTATTAATTTTAATTAGTTTGGTATTTTTTCTAATAATACGATTTTTCTCTACTTATTATTCTTTTCCGACTTAATTTGATTATTTAGGCTTATATTTTCTTACTAATCCTATTGAAAATTGAAAGTATAATAATTTCATAAATATATTTAATAAATATTCGTATAGTTCAAGCGGGCGAAGCCTCGCGGGTCCGTAGTTGATTTATAAATATCACAGCGCATTTGTTTTGGCTTTCTGCCATGCAGTTGATCCAATTAATTATCTCGTTATGGGAACTCGGTATCACATTTCGGACATTTGGACATCATTTAATTAAGATATCTCTTACAATATTTTTTTATCGACATATTTCTACAGCCCAGTGTGGCGCAGAGGCACAAATGTGTGTAAACGCGCCTGGTTATGGATTCTCTGTTTCGAGCCAAAGCGCGATGTTGAGTTCCGCCACTCTACGCACAATGCCTCCAGAATTGGGCGGAAAATGGAGAACGGAGAGTCTTAACCTCTACCTTCTCTGCTGTGTGCGGAATACAGCATGAAACTGAAAAAAAATCTATTGGAGCTTCAATTTCCAAATTTTTTACCACAATGTCTGAAGTGATTGATAATAAATGTGTCTGTCTAAATTATTTTTGGCCTTTATTGACTATTATATTATATAAAAAATTATTAAATATGCTTAATTGGACCATCAAATAGAATTGAGTAATAATTACTCCGAGTTATTTAATGTACTGTAATGCTCATATTGCCCTTAAATGAGCTGTAGGTCTTAACCTTTAATGTCAAAACTGACAATAACGTTTTAACGTTTCTGACATTATACAAAATGTTATTAGGGTTCCGTTTAAGGAAAAAAGGAATATTAAAGATCGCTTTGTTGTTCATCCGTCCGTCCGTCTGCCTGTCTGTTAAGAGCCTTTATCTCAGGAACGGAGATAGAGATATCGAGATGAAATTCAAACATCACATTCATTTACGGCCCCATGATTTCCTGAAAAAAATCGTAAATAAATGTTTAGTTAAAAAAAAGATATGGCCATTTATATCACCAAAAACGTATATTTCGATATTATAAAATAAATCAAAATTACTAGAGTACTTCCGGTTGGCCTAGTAGTAGGTAGATAGTACTAGTTCAGAAAAAAATCGATTTATGAATGTGTGAAAACTATACACTTGTGGTTAAATATAAAAAAATAATATAATAGTCTTAAAAATGGAGCAAAACTTGGTATTAAAGCCGCTAATTTAAGTAAGGTATCAGATGAAAGGACTCTGGCTAAGCTAAGCTTGAATTTCAGAGAAAGCTCGAGACCTCCAATTTTTGTACAGAACCCTCGGTAGGCGATTAGGGATTTTATGTTGTTACATAACAATAATTTAATAAACCAATTTTTAACATAATAAAAACCGATATGAAACAATAAACTAAAAACAGGACAACTGCGAGTCAGGCTCACCCACTGAGGGTTCCGTACAAATAAGAGTTTTTACTAAAATTGATTTAACCACAAAGAATAACTAATACTACATGTAGGTACTAGTTATCAAATTTCATAATTCTAGGTCAACCGAAAATAATCTATTAATTTCCCTTCGATTTCGACACTATAGTGTCGAAATACGTTTTTTGCTATTTAAGGCTACTATTTTTTAGGATTTAACCATAAATATATAGTTTTCAGATATTTTCTGAACAAGTAGGTACTACATGTAGATCCTAGCTGCCAAATTTCATAATTCTAGGTTAACCAAAAGTACTTTATTAATTTTGATTTCGTTTATAGTGTCGAAATACGCGTTTTTTTTTTGCTATTTAAGACTTAGAATTATTTTTTTAACCGACTTCTGTAAGAAAATGTGGATATCAATTCGACTGCATTTTTTTGTGTTTATTACCGCAGAACGTTCGCCTAAGTGAACTGATTTTAATGATTTGTTTTTATTTGAAAGCTAGTGCTTCCTGTGTGGTCCCTTTTTTTCACGTAAGTCTTAAAGTAGATACACATCAAAGATAGCTTGGTGAAAGTTTGGCTAGGTTCTGATTATATCCGGTTGAAAATGAACAAGTTTGGGTTTTTTTGGTAGAAATATAATTGTACTGTAATAGTTACAAGGATAAACGTTGTTAAAATTGGTGGCAGAAGTGAGTTTACTCATTGTTGCTTTTCTTTTCAAACAACTTCCAAAAAGGGGATGTTTTCATTTTCAACCGACTGCAAAAAGGGAGACGTTTCCAATTCGCCCGAATATTTTTATGTATGTTCTTGCCAATATGCCAAAATGCTATTATACACAAAAATAATGCCTAATTAAGATTGAAGTTTTACATAGTACAACCACTAACTACTCGTTTAAGAAGATCTTAAGGTCTACCCCTCACTCAAAATCGTAAAATCAATTAATTTTTAACATAAAAATAATCTAAATTCTAACAACGAGCTAAAAAGTAAAACTAATTTTATATAAAGTAGAACGTACTTTGATTTTGTTAAAGAAAAATAATTTTAAAAAGATTTTATAATTTTGATTATGGGATCTGTATGAAATTGAATAAGTTGTTTTTTTTTTTGGTAAAAAAATATACTGTAATAGTTACTAGGAAAAACATTGTTAAAATGGATGTCAGAGAAGTGAGGAATTTCACCCTCATCGTTGCATTTCTTTTTAACCAACTAAGAAAAAGAGGATATCCTCATTTTCAATCAACTTCAAAAAAAGCCTCTCCCTTTTACCCAATTCATTTAAACATTTTTAAAGTATTCTTCCACACTTACGGAAGAAAAATACTTATTTAGAAAACGTATAAAAAATTTAGTTTAAAAATGTTAGAAAGCTCTATATATATAATAATAAAATAGTAAAAATATTTTGTCTGTACATTTAGTAATTTTGACTGAAATGGATAGGGGGACACTTAAAAATAATAGTAGAAAGCAAAAATATTGTTTTTAAATTTCTTGCCTGTCTGTCTGTCTGCCTGTACGTATGACCACGTACATCTCCGAAAGTACAGAACCAATTTTCTTAAAACTTTCACCAATTGTTTTGTTTTAACACAGAATAGCATTTAAATGTTTGTTTCATCAAAATCGGTTAATTAAAAAAAATATCGTCATTTGAATGAACTCAAGACATTAGTTGCCCTGCGAAAATGATATGATATATCTATACTTATAATATATGTATAATTGTTTATAATAAATTTGTATTTTTAACTATGTATTTAGTAAAACATCGTTTTCAATTAATATAATTATATATTAAGTGAAATTTAACATAAAATGGGATTTTTAATTGTCCAAACAGTTACAGTTTAACTTTATGCCCAATAGATGGCGCTGTGCATAAAGCATCATTTTCTGAATCGCGCTGGTAAGTTTTTTGGCTAAAGAATGATATTCGAAACGTCTTGGTTATATGACTGTTGATAAAAATATATATTTTTGAAGCACTATTATATAATGTTTTATACAATAAGGTAAACAAAGTTGAATTGTTGGTGAAGGTTACCTTCATAAATCATAACAGTTAACTTTAAATCGTAATTAATTCAAGACAGATAAAGGAGGCCAGTCGTGGCGCAGGGGCACTAAGTGTGACTGTAAAACCGGCTGGTAGTGGGTTCGATCCCCGTTCGAGAAGATGAAATATTTACTTAAATTTATATTTCTATTTCTTTGCTCAGGTGTCGAGGCAAAGCGCGGCGTTGAGTTCTGCCACTCAGCACGCAATGCCTCCAGAATTCAGCAGAAAGTGGGGAACGGAATGTCTTAACCTACCCTGATGTATGCGGGATACAGCGTGAAGCTGAAAAAAAAGCAGAGAATAAAAACGACTTCATATTCAAAGACATATTAAGTAAACACATAGATTCTTCGGTTCATTCGTTCGTTTGAAATAAATCTATATAAAAATATCTTAAAACATCCTTTCTACGTGTACTCTGTAATAACTACATATTTAAGGCTGTTTCTGAAGGAGTAAATTAAACTATTCACTGACATCAGAACATTTAACAGAGTTTTAAAATTATGATAAGACGTACAGGTAGGTAAAAAGAATGTAATGTTACAAAAATATATATGTATAATATAATAAATAATTAGCTTTATGTATCAATGCTCAAAGTATATTATTATAAATATCAAGTATCAACATTGGACAAAATAATCATAAAACCTTATAGAAATAAAATAATGTAATAAAAAAATCATATTGGAAGTCATTATAGTTGTCAGTCAATTTTGTTTATTAAATGAATAATCATGTAGTTTTTAATAAATAGCACTCTTTCTTGCCAGACGATATTATTAATTCTCAGTAATTATCTCTGGGTAGCGGAAAATTGTAAAAATCTCCATACAGAGATACTAACAACATAAATAAGTTGTAACAAGCGTATAAAAATTTCGACTTAGCTTGACGAGAACGTATGGCTTAGTGGTCAAAGGGCCTGGTCGGTTTCCAGGAGGCGCGGTTTCAAGTCCCGCTACGTTCAATTTTTATACGTTTTCTAAATAAATATGAGAATATGCTCTTTTTTTTAGTTGGTTGAAAAGAAATGTTATGATCAGGAATTTCACTTGTGTCACCCATTTTGACAATATTTTCCTTATAACTGTTACAGTATATTTTTTTACCAAAAAAAAAAACAACTTGTTCAATTTCAACGGGATTCCATAATCAGAACCTAATCAAACTTTCACCAAACTCTCCTTGAAGTGTATCCTTTCAAATAAAAAAAGAATCATCGGAACCGGTTGGCGTCATATTGAGTCATTCGTCTATTTTTCGCGCACGTACCTAATGCAAATTTAAGATTTATGTCATTTTCTCATAGGTACCATTGTCAGAAATGTACTAAAAAAATAAGACCACACGGGAAGCACTAGTTTTTAAATAAAAAAAAATCATCAAAATTGGTTCACCCGGTCAAAAGTTCTGAGGTAACAAACATAAAAAAAAAATACAGTCGAAGGGATAACCTCCTTTTCTTAGAGAAATCGGTTAAAAATACATAATTAAGATTGAAGATTTACATAGTACAACCACTATCTACTCGTTTGAGAAGCATCCTCTTAAGATTATTATTATTACATCACTTAAAATCGTAAAATAAATATTTTTTAACAAAAAAAACCGATTTCAATTAACTAAAAATTAAAAAATAATTTTACATAAAGTAAACCGTAGTTTTCTTTTTGTTAAACTAAAATAATTAAAAAAAATATAATTTTGAAGTCGGTAATATCTTTTTTTAATTAATTTTGTTTAACAAAATCAAAATACGGCTTAGTTTGTGTAAAATTATTTTTTACATTTTATTTCGTTTTAAAATTAATTTATGTATGAAATGAACTAAAAAAGTTTGTAATTTCCACGCGATTTTGAGATAAATGTTCTTGATAGACGGACAAAAAAGTGATTCTACTGGGGTTCCGTTTTTATCTTATGCGGTAAGGAACGCTAAAAACATAGATCACCGGCCGAATGGAAGGTACAATCGAATTAATTATTTCGCTCGAGCTTTACATATATTAAATCGTCGCTCTCAATTTTCTCAATGTAGTACATTAATGGTACAACCATTCAAAGAAATAAAAAAATCTGTTGACTTTAAAAAATATATTTTACGTTACATGCAAACTTTTTAAGTAACAAAATATTTTTTGATAGTTTATTTGGAATACTTATAAAATAAATTTCCAGGTTCTATTCATAATGTTTTGCTCACAATTTTACCGTTAATGGTATATCAAGTAAACAAAAACTAAACAATATATTTCTTTATAGTTTATGATCTACTCAATATACAAATTTACATAAAAATATTAAATAACTAAAAAATAGATTGTATGAAAACTATAAAAAAATTAAATGTATCACCACTCTATTCGAAAGCTTTGTATTTAAATAAGATAACATAAAATCACTTGAATATTCTATACTTTGTTCGAAATATTCCCATAGTATATAAAAATGCTTTTTGATACACCTATTCTTTATGTATGTATGCAATTCCGAAATATACAAAAATAATATACGCTAAAACGTGTGAAATTAAAAAAAACACTCTGTGATGAAGACGAGTAAAGAAATTTAGTGATAGCTGACTATACTGTGTATTTGGTCATTATATTTTGAAACTACTCTCTTATTTGCGTACGTTATATTTGTGCGTGCAACTGTAAACATGACAGGTTGTGAGTTCGATTTCCAAGCGATAAAATATTTTATAATCATTTTCATTTCCCTGCTTTGGTAATGAGAAAAAGCTCGGCGTTGAATTCCGTCACCAGAATTCGGCGAAAAGTGGGTAACGATTTTGGGAACAAAATATACTAACATTATTTTCCCATTTTTAATAATAATATAAATATTTATCTAATGAAATTTTAATATCTAACGCAGTAAATGAAATAAATTTAAACAAAAATATAATATTATTCATTTTCATTATAATACTATTTTCATCTATTTACTTATAAGTAATATGTAACGAGTAATGCCGATTCAAAGGGAATTGCCCGATTGATGACCAATCACCCGTTCAGTTACCCATGCGAGTCAATATTGCTGAACCGGACAAATTGTCAAACAGCACAATCTTGATACCAATTTCCAACTAAATCAGTTCACTCGGGGTCAGCATTCAAATGTTTGAACGATCAAATACGAAACTTCCTCTATTTTAATTTGGTGTAATCGAATATCAATAAGATGTGCCATAATGTAAAGATCCATTATGTATGATATCAATATTAAATATGAAGCTAACGGATTCAAATCTCATATGAAATTTAAAGTGCTACAAAATAAAATAACACATACGAGTACATACTAATTACTGTGTGTAATTAGTTTGTGTGGAAATTAATTTGTAGAAAATATTAAACTATTTTCATCAAAAACTAGTGTTATTATTTGAAGTGTAATAGTATTGACAAAGTTCGAAATGGTATCCATGCCTATATTTGGGGGCTTTGCGATATAAAATACGTCTATTGTATCATGCGATATAAAATGAAAATAGTATTTCTATAATAAACTGTGTATAGTAAAAGTATATTTGAACAATAGCGCTATCTCGTTAAGCTTTCTTACGAGAAATATTTTGAATGCTGTCAATGTAGGTTAAGATTTGAAAAAAAAAACTACAGTTACTATATATTGGATACTACTACACTATGCTATTAGATTTTATATACGAATGATAAACAAAAAATATATTTTTTAATTTACCTCAACTGACAGGGCTGAAACGTTAAAATAAAAATATTATGCAAAACTTTTTTTTGCGTTTTGATTGGCGGAATTCAACGCCGCGTTTTGTCTTGGTGCCCACAATTGTCGCGTTACAGTCACATCTTATGCCACTGCACCACGACAGCCTCTATAACATTAGTAGGATTAGCTACATATTTTCCATATACGGAAACATAAATAGTTTAACTCAACTTCATCTCATTTAAAGCGATTCATCACTTCAGCTTTTCATTTCATTTCCACTTGAAGTTTCTTTCAAAGTATAATAGTAAGATATATAAGGCAAAGAAATTATTCACCGACTCAACAGTCCAACAATTTTAGCTTAGCAACACTTCTTAATACTTCTAGTCATTACCGCTAGGAACTTTTAACATATAGTTTTTACGCCAAATATTTTAGAATTCAATTAAATATGGAGCATATATTATATATGCATTAACTATCACTACCGCATCTAAAATTTCATTATTAGCATTTAAAATGAACAAGGTAACAACAAATTTCATTTGAAATGAACGAGGTAACACACGTGATAATCATTTTTTTTTTCTTAGAATAAGATCTAGTTCACATGCCAACCTAAAATGATGACCCATTAATACAGAATCAAATTTTTTGATTGCTTAATTTACTTATGTAATAAAGAATCAAATTTTTTGATTGCTTAATTTACTTATTTAATTGTATGTTCTTATAGAAACCAATATTATTTACTTTTCACAGATGTTTTACGAGAAAACACTTTATAGAACTAAAAATAGTATTGGTTAGAGATTATGGTATTTCTTGTTCTCGATATCCATACAATATTTGTGATATTAAAACAAGCGTGTTTTTTAGGGTCCTTTTAAGGAAAAAAGGAATCCTTATAGAATCACTTTGTTGTCCGTCTGTCTATCTGTCTGTTTGTCTGTCAAGAGCCATTCTTTTTCTCAGGAATGCTTGGAGATATCGTTACCATATACTCACATCTACAGCTCCATGATTTCCTGAAAAAATAATTCTACATTTACTTTAAAAAAAGATACGGCCGTTTATGTTGCAAAAACGCATACGAGTATTTTGACACTATTAAGGGAATCAAAACTCATAATGCACTTTCTACTGACCTAGAATAAAGAAATTTGGCAGCTAGCATCTACAGGTAGTATCTACTTGTTCAGGAAAAAATCTGAAAATTATACATTTGTGGTTATATCCTAAAAAATAAAAGCCCTTTTAAACCTGTATGTCATCAATTTTGTTTGGTATCTACATTTAAGAAAATTATAAAGAATCGGTTGCTTGAAAATGACGTTTTCAAATATATTCAATATTAGTTCAAATCTGTAATTTTACGGCGATACAAAATTGTAAATATATATTTTACTACGATTATAAAAGCAGCGAGGAATGTTTTCGTTGCTTCCCTTTGCTCCTCCCCTATAGCATATTTATCTTTACACTTTACCGCTCTTCTCTCATTTCCTCAGACTACACCCGGATTAAATAAACAAGACCATTTCGAAACATTTTCGTTACTTATCCAAGTCGAATAAAATTAATTATTACAGTCAGTTACCTCATTTCACTTCATATTTTATGTTTCGTTTACTTTGAAAACTAATAGAAAGTTGTATTTAAAGAAAGTGTTTACTATTCACAATTTTATGTGTCTTTGCAAAGTTATTTAAAAGTAAAGTATATTATTTATTATATTTGTCGCTATAAAAACATTGATCAGTCAACCCCTGATAAAATTGACGATATTTGGACGTATTATCTACATAACCGTTTGAACTGTGCTTATGAAATTTGATGCACGTATGCAGGTAGCAGATCCAAATATTTGAGCCTAATTTGACAGGTTCAGGTGGAATAGTTTTTGAGTTATGAAGGGGTAAAAAGTGGCTTCAAATGGTTCAATTCAATGTTCACCGTGTGTAAAATTACACACGGTGAACTTGGCTACGCGCTTCCGCACGTAATATTTTTTTAATAAATAGGGCAAAAATCAACATTGGCACAGACATTTCTAAAAAGAAACTATTTCAAAGACTTGATCAGTGATCCAGTGCAACATTAATGTTCTTAAATTTGGCGGAAAGTGGGAAACGGAGTGTGGAGTAACCACTAGGTTCTCTCAGCCTGTTGTGTGCGGGATACAGTGTAAAGCTGATTTATTTTAATATTCTTTGATTTTTTTTATATTCTAAATATTTTTCGTCTTTACATACCTTAATAATATTTTTTCCATATCGTCCTAATTTTGAGTTAGCAATTTTACGATAAAGGAGATGGCGAAATGAATAATTTCATATTACATTTTTTATTCATTCAAAGCTCTGTTATATTCATAACGGATATACATCACTCGCCAAGTCGAAATCCGATTTGATGTATTTAATTTGTACAAATTTTCCTTAAAAATCTTTTATTTTATCTTTACAGCATAGGTACTTGTTTTTTTCTCTATCTAAATATATACATTATATACACCAAAACAACTTTCTATATAAAATATCAATGTTTATTGAATGGTTTATAAGATAAAAGATTCAATAAAAATTTATATTTTATAATAAAAAAAACCGCTTAAGTGCGAGTCGGACACACCCATCAAGACCGTTCCGTACCAATGTCAAGAGTGTAAGTAAACGGGAATTACAACTTTAAAAAGATTAACAAACTTAAGTTTGCGAGTATATGTACTATTATGTTTGAAATGTATAAGTTTGTAATGTTTTTTAGGGTTCCGTCTCTTATAAGGAAAAGAAGGAACCCTTATAAGATCACTTTGTTGTACGTCCGTCTGTCTGTGTGTCTCAAGAACTATTGGAGATATCGAGTTGAAATTTAAACCCTATTCTCAGATCTACAGTCTTTTATTTCCTGAAAAAAATCGTATTTCTTAATTAACTTTAAAAAAAGAAATGGCCGTTTATATCGTACCAAACGCGTATATCGACACAATAAAGGTAATTAAAATTAATCAGGTATGGTTGACCTAGAATTATGAAATTCGGCAGCTGGTATTTACAGGTAGTTTTTGTTGGAATCTGTAAACTATACATTTCTAGTTCAATTCTGGAAAATAATAGCCGTAAAGACGAGGCAAAATTTTGTATTAAAGCCGCTAGTTTAAGTGAGGTATCACATGAAAGGCCTCTGGCTAAGCTTGAATTTCTGAAAAAGCTTGAGACTCCCATTTTTTGTACGGAACCCTCAGTGGGCGAGCCTGACTTGCGCTTGTCGAAAAAAGGTTAATAAGATCTCTTTATTGTGCGTCTGTCAAGAGCCTTTATATCAGAAACGCTTGGAGATATCGAGTGCAAGTTCAAACCATATATTTAGATCTACGGCCCCAATGATTTCTTAAAAAAAACATATTACTTCAATTACTTAAAAATATAATAACCTTTATATAGCAAGAAACTCGTATTTCGACACTATAAAGGGAATCAAAACTAATAGGGTACTTCCGGTTAACCTAGAATTATGAAATTTAGGTAGCAGTAGTTCAGGTAAAAATATGAAGACTATACGTTTGTGGTTAAATCCTAAAATATAATAGTAAGCCTTAAATAGTAAAAAACCCTTATTTTGACCTTATAAAGGTAATCAAAATTAATAGGGTACTTGCGGTTAACCGAGACTTATGAAATTTGGTACCTGGCATCTACAGGTAGAAAAAAGAAAAAACATTGTTAAAATTGGTGTCAAGTGAGCATCGTTGCATTTCTTTTCAACCAATTTAAAAAAAAGGATGTTCTCATTTTGAACCTATTTCAAAAAAGGAGGAGATTTCCAATTAACCCGAATATTTTTTATATATGTTCTTGTCAATATGCTAACGCTTCTCAAGTTAATGCACAATAATGCACTAACTTGAGAAGCGTCCTTTTAAAGTCTACCCATCACTTAAAATCGTAAAATAAATTATTTTTTAACAAAAAAAAAACCGACTTCAAACAATGAAATATAAAATAAAAAATAATTTTATATAAAGTAAAACGTACTTTGATTTTGTTAAACAAAAAATATTTAAAAAAGATTTTATACAACCGAACATACGTACTTGTAAGTACTTATTACATTAACATTTTTATCGTTGTTAATTAATACAGCAAAATAAATATTTCTTCCGAAATAAGCTATGAATATTTGGATTAATGAGGCGAAATGATAATTTATTACCAACAATACCACAAGATGGTAACAACTGATATATGAAGAACAAAGGAAAGTTATGAACTGATAAAAATAATATTTATGTTTTAGTAAAATGTTGAAACCGTAGTAGCAAAGCGTTTGACTATAACCGCAACAGTTGTGGGTTCGATTTCCACAAATTGAGAAGAAAATGGGGAACGGAGTTTAGCATGCTATATTCGGTATTACAACGATAAGCAATGTTAGTTAAAATAAAATGTTTCGATGACATCAGAAGCAGGAATATATTTATCATTACTTATTTAGAAAACGTATAAAAATTTGAACGCAGCGGGACTCGAACCCGCGCCTCCTGGAAACCGACCAGGCGCTCTGACCACTAAGCCATGCGNAGCTTGGCGAGAACGCATGGCTTAGTGGTCAGAGCGCCTGGTCGGTTTCCAGGAGGCGCGGGTTCGAGTCCCGCTGCGTTCAAATTTTTATACGTTTTCTAAATAAGTATTTTTCTTTCCTAAGTGTGGAATAACACTTTAAAAATGTTTAAAAATATTTATCATTCTTTAAAATTATTATTTTTCGCAAAACGTGGGATGCAACATGAAGATAAATGAAACATATTTTCTTCTGTACTTTAAAATTCTCTCAAGAAAATGAAATATTTAATATTTTAATTTCTTCGCTCTGGTAACGAGGCAAGCCACGGCGTTGACTTCCGACATTCAACACGCAATGCCTCCAGAATTCGGCAGAAAATGGAGAACGGAAGTGTCTTAATTGGAATGGATGGACTCAGATTCACAGGCTCTATCTGCCTACCATGTTACGTGCAGGAGTGTGGACAGTGTTAAGCAAAAAAAAATCAAAATTAGTTTGAAATCATTACAATATTTTCTAAGTAATCTGGTTACTTCTTATATAATTTAATAAACAATAACGATATTATATTTAAAGCTTCACCTGTATCCCGCATATAGCAGGGTAGGCAGAGGAAACCTAGTGTTAAGACACTCCATTCCCCACTTTCCGCCGATTTTTTGAGGCATTGCGTGTTGAGGGAATATTAAAATATTCATATTTTATTTTGAACCATATTAAAATAGATTTTTTTTAAGATGCTTGGTCATTGATCATTAAGTTATACTGAAAGTTTGCGTTTCAGATTATTATATTACGCCCAAAATGGTTTGGCAAGTTATTAAGAGTTACGGCCGCTTCTTTATTATTCTGCGTTGTCACTATATTTGATAGTCTAAAGAATGAAATTTCTATAATAAATTACCTTTGTTTCATGTTATTTAACTTCTAAACTTGCTAGCAGCTAACAAATTATATAAAGCCGATTTTATAATATTAATTATATACAGGTGGAAGTGTCAGCGCCCCTTTTACGGAAACAGCATATAGGGTAAAATATCTTTAACCCATACCTAAAGAAATTAATCAAGATACTTCAACAGTTTAGACGAAGATTTTTTTTCCTTTCACTTTGTTTATCTATACCTGTATTTCCTGTGACGCAGTTACACATAGATACCAATAACGTAAACACATACTACTACACAAATACTACTAAAGGTTAATCAACTGTGAACTTTGCCGCTAATACCTGCGACTCGATTTCGGAATGAGGCGTATGTGGCGGTTTCCCTTTGATAGGTAGGTGTATGTGTGCATGCGTTGTTCTTGACAAATGGCGTTTTATATTACAATAATATTTTATTATTTATTTTGTTTAAAAAAATAACTTTTTCATTTTTGGAAAAGAGAAACAAAAAATGTATTAGGCTATTATAGAGTAGTTAAAACTGTGGTTTTATTTAAAGTGGTGCTGACACTTCCACCCTGTATACATATGCGTGTTGAGCGGTTGAGGCCAGTCGTGACACAGGGGTAAAAAGTGTGACTGTAAATGCGACAAGTTGAAATAAGGAAATGAAATATTTAATATATTCATTTTTTCGCTATGGTGTCAAGGCAAAGCGTGGCGTGGAATTAGACCACTCAATACAGAATGCCTCCAGAATTCAGCGGAAAATGTGGATCGGACTGTCTTAACACTAGGATCCTACCCTGCTGATATACAGCGTGAACCTAAAAAAAGTGTATTTACTATTAAAAGTTTTTATGAGTAAAATTAACCCGCGATTGGTGACGTCAATTTAACTTACATCTTTGGTGACGTTGGTCTCACAGACCGGGATTTTCGACCTAAGACTTTGCTAATAATTAATTAGTAACGCAACGTATGTATAGTTTCGTTTTAATGTTACATACATATATGACAATAAAACATAAGTATTTGTTAAATCACAACTCGTTAATTATTATTATACAATCATATTTAGGACACTAAAAATCAACACGTTTTTTCATATTTCTTATATTTTTCTTTACATAACTAATAACAATCTTAAGCACGTATGTCTTAAATTGGTCTTTATTATTCTTATGACATAAGGAATTCTTGAAAATAAACAAAAAAAATTCCACAAAAATGTACGCACCACCTTGAAACTACTCTTCTTGTACCGTCAAACAAGTACTGCAATAAGGCACTATATGCTTAAGGCACAAATATTTAGTTGTTCTATTTTTTCGCTAACCTCTCGGCACCGACCTTTTCGTAAAGCATAAACAGCCGCACGCTGTATTCCGCAAGTAGCAGGGTAGGCAGAGAGAATCTAAGACACTCCGTTCCCTACTTTCTGCCGAATTCTGGAGGCATTGCGTGTTGAGTGGCAGAACTCAACGCCGTGCTTAACCTCGACACCAGAGTGAAGAAATCGAAATATAAATTTAAGTAAATATTTCAACTCCTCGAGTGGGGATCGAACCCACAACCAGTCGGTTTTACAGTCACACCTCGTGCCGCTGCGACACGACTGGCCTCTACTTTACTACTTTTTTATTTTATCAACAGCCCTATTTCTTTCATCAATCTTAAAAATTTATGAAAGTCTTTCACAAATAAAAAAAATACTAATTCAATTTTGACCAATTTACTTACGGAATTGGTGACGCCGTTCTCACAGACTGGGCTGGTGCCAAAACTCTGGAATGTAAGTTCGCTGTACTGTTTTGGAAAAAAGTAACTGCGATGGACGTAAAAGGAGGCAGATACTCGAAATCACAACTCGCATCGACGGTGGGTCGCACAGACGTACACGTCACCAACGGCGGGTTAGTGATCATTATACTGAACTCCCAGTTGTATTTGGTCATTGATAGAAAATTCATCACACTGATGATATTTTCTAAACACAAAATGAAGACAACCATTTTTACTTTTTAAATATCAACTATTGAGTGTCACTCAAATCTCCGGAATCTGGATAGGAACGGTAGCAACTGACAAACCTATTAATCTATATATATAATAAGACAGTAAAAATATTTTGTCTGTACATTTAGTAATTTTGACTGAAATGGATAGAGGGACACTTAAAAAGAATAATAGTGTCTGTCTGTCTGTCGATATATTTATGTCCGCATTTTTCTCTGAAAGTGCTGAACCGATTTACTTAAAAGTTTCACCAATTGCTTTGTTTTAACTCAACTATTAAAGTTTGGTTCATCAAAATCGGTTCATTAAAAAAAAGTTATCGTCATTTGAATGAACTCAAGGCATTAGTTTGCCTGCGAACTAACGTTCGCAATAACAATATAGCAATCGCGCTGGTAAGATTCCTGGCTAAAGAATGACATTCGAAACGTCTTGATTATATGACTGTTGATAAAAGTATATATTTTTGAAGCACTATTATACAATATTTTATACAATAAAGTAAACAAAATTGAATTGTTAGTGGAGATTACCTTCATAAATCATAACAGTTAAGTTTAAATGTCATTCTTTAGCCAGGAATCTTACCAGCGCGATTGCTATATAATATTCGCAGGCAAACTAATGCCTTGAGTTCATTCAAATGACGATAACTTTTTTTTTAATGAATCGATTTTGATGAACCAAACTTTAGTAGTTAAGTTGAGTTAAAACAAAGCAATTGGTGAAACTTTTAAGTAAATCGGTTCAGTACTTTCAGAGAAAAATGTGGACA